>CM061533.1:233530730-233794526 GCA_030545055.2 Neoaliturus tenellus
ATTCTACTAAATTTATAAAGAAGCTAATAATAAATTTTAGATGTGTGCAGATAGTGAGTTTTTAAATCAGATTTGGTTTGGAATGGAGAGTAACAGGATTGGACTAGATAATTTTTGGAATCAAATTTTTGTGCAGTCAACAGAAAGACAAGCAAGTAGTAGGCCTAGAAAAATTAAGGCCATTTTATTAGTTAGGCCTTTGCCTTCATTAAATTAGGAATATCAAATTAATTAATCTACCAACAATTCAACTAGGTTATTTTTAAACTTTAAAACAAAGCATATTTATAATTTGCCACGTTAACATTCATATTAGCCTAGCCTAATTGGGCCTAATTGTACCTGTCATGAATATTTTGAACTAAATTATTATTAGGCTATGACTAAAGAGAGTTGCAATAGCCCAAAACAACTCACCAGGCAAACATCCCAGTGCACCACACGAAAAAATAGGACTTAATCATTTTATTTGCAATTTGCAACCATAAAATATAACCTAGTTTCAGCTTCTATACTAAGCATTTAGCAAAGTCATTTTTAGTTTTTTAAAGACTTCAAAATAAAATACTTTTTCTTTTTCTAGTCTGTTTATTTAGACATCAATATAATTAAGAGACAATACGTTCAAATCAGTTTAAAATACGATCAGTGATAAAAAGACATAACCTAATCAGCATCAGATTAGAACTCAAAACAAATAAATGCAGACGACTTGACGACAAGCGGTATGTTCCTTGACTAAAGACGCCTGTCCGCGTCTTCGCGCCTTGCCTCGCCTCGCCTCTTGCAATGCTTTCTCTGTCGCTCAAGTGCCTTTAGTCAAAATGCCCCGCCTCGCCTCGCCTTGTCTGTTGGAGTGTGTGGCCGGACAAATTGTGATGCATCCAATGCCTTCTGAAGTTCGTTGACAAACAATATCGTAATCTTCATCAGATTAAATCTTAAGTGACAAAACTACAAATGATAAATTGCCCTGCAGCTACTAGCGCTCTAAGTGGGTGGAATAAAAACTAGCGCCTAGAGTTACTGTTATTGGCCAATGCTTGAAACACTTGTATCTTTACTGCCAGCGCTCCAAGCGAGAGGTTTCAGAATTGATGCTTTGACAACTGCTCAGTTGAGTGGTAAATATAACCTTGGTGGCTGGGTGTCGTGACTTATTTTCCGTTTAGTTTATGATCCGACTTAACCTGCTTCATTCCTTTGGTCGTCACTTCAGACATCTCATCACGTCGTCACCATGACAAAAGTTAAAAGTAGGCTGGAAAAATTATTTGACTTAATGATTAAAATGGATTGAGGTTGAAATAAAATACAACACAAATGATATTTTACATTTTCATGTGCAATGTTTATGAAAATTAATATAACAACGAGGCAAACTACTCGCTCAAACTTCGAGTAGTTTTGAAAACATCGAGTCGAGCTCGAGTAGTTAATACTCGATAGTTTCGAGTACTCGCACACCCCTAGTTTGAATAATAATATATCATAATCTACTGTATCGAAAGCTTTTGCAATATCTAAGAACAGCCCACTTACTCTTTTACCATTATTTAGCCCATTCGACACTTTATACATGAAATTTGAAAGAGCATTTTCAGTACTAAGCTTTTCTCTGAAACCAAATTGATTGGGGCTGAAAAATGACGTACCTTCCAGAAAACCAACCAATCTCCGTTTCATAAGCTTTTCAAATATTTTTGAAAAAGATGTTAATAGTGATATTGGTCTGTAATTACTGCATTGCAGTTTTGAGTCTTTTTTATGAATCGGGATGACAACCGCGTGTTTCATTTTTTCAGGGAAGACACCGGTTTGAAAACTAAGATTGATAATGTGGACTAAAACGTCACAAATGTAGTTTGAAATACTTTTTAAAGTTGTTGATCTTATTTGATCAATACCAGGAGATGTACCATTTTTTAGTGCTTTTATTTCTGATAATAGTTCTCCTTGTGAAACAGGATTACGAAATATTGAATTCACTGAATAAGTTTGCCTGAAAAAGTTCACCCAGGGCAGGGATGAAAACCCATTCGGTTTATCTCTAACTTCACATAGTTCCCCAGCAATAGATAAGAAAAATTTATTGAATTCATTAGCCACTTCAGTTGGATCACAGGTAGTTTTATTTTTACCAATTTTAATGGATAAGTCTGATTTTGTTGTCTGAGTTTGTCCAGATATTTCTTTAATTACTGACCAAGTTTTCTTCGAGTTTCCTTTATATTTATTAAAAAGATTCTTATAATAATTGTTTTTCATATTTCGAATATCAGAGTTTAATTTATTCCGAAAATCTTTAAAGTAATTTTTCAAATTTAAGTCATTTGGATGAGATTTTAATAATTTTAACAACTTATTTTTTTATTTTAACCCTCTTACATGTTTCCAAATCAATCCATGGTTTCAGCTTTATATTTTTTTTCTTAATTTTGCGCTCAAACCTACTACTTTCTAAAGCCCGATCCAAATTCTTTAAAAATAAATCAAAAGCTACTGACGGATTTTTCTCCCTATACACCTCGGACCAGTCAGTGTCGGCGAGCAGTGTTGATAGTACGGTATAGTCGACGCGGCTGACGGTGAGCGACGCACTGTCTGGCTCTGTTGCCCCTCCTTCCCCTCCGTCGCCTCCACGCACGCTGAGCGAGAGCGCTGTCATGCAATGGTCAGTGACGCAAGTGTTATACACCGCCTCCTCTATCTCTAGTGCGTTTCGTTGTTTGATCCTGATTAAAACGTGATCGATACAAGATTCGGAGTGATCAGTAATCCTGGTAGGCTCATTAATTAAGGATTCAAGACCATGGGTAGCTAAAAGTAAGTAATATTTATCTATAATGTTATTTTCATCGAGTAAATTAATATTCATGTCACCCATAATAATAACATTTTCAAAGCTTTTTGTGACTTTTCTAGTTAGGTGAGCTTCTAACTCATTTAAGAATAGGTCTTTGGAAAATTGATGAAGTCTGTAAATTACAACTAACAAAAATTTGAATTTTTGAAGTTCAAATATTAGTTGTAAAACGTCTGCTGAGGTAAAATCAATCTGAATATGATCATAGTGCCTTACATTATTGTGTATAAAAACAGCTACTCCCCCAGCTCTATATTCTTCATTTGTTTTAGTATGTAGAGTATAATTGGGAATATTGTAAATTTGAAGCTCTGAATTTTTAATCCATATTTCTGTTAAAATAATGATGTCAGGTAATTTACTTAAACTAGCTAACTCTAACAAAAACAAATCGAAATTTACTCTCATGCTTCTGATGTTTTGCTGTATGATAACTAATCCAGGTAGTCCATCCAATGTATGTCTATTTTTATAGGAAATACTCATTTTTTATAGAAGTTAAAGAAAACACACACACACATAAATAATTACAGAATAAAAAAAAACTATGTGAAAAAGTATATAAACAAAAATTGAACACATTATCCTAATGGAAAAACATTAACAAAACGTACCTCAATTTGATAAGTATATCCATAAAGCTTATTTTGGAAGGTCAGCCTGGGTTTTAACAATGGTCACAGGTCCGCTGTCTTCCTTGCGATACATGATCTTTCCGCCTCGCACCCACACCCACTTGCAGCACCCGCGCCGTTTCGCGTCTCTCGCCAACCCCAGCAGCCTCCTCCTGGTCGGCGAGAGAGACTCGTTCACGAAGACAGGTCTGTCGTTAGCAAGTCCCAAGTGCCTGGTGGAGAAATCTTTTTTGCCCCGACGTTTGGTGAGAAGCTTTTCGGCATCTATCCTTCTGACAAACTTCACTATTATACTGGGTGGACCCTGAGAGTCAGGTTTCGTGCCGAGAGTATGACAGGCGACAATCATGGAGTCCTCTATTTCCATGTCTAAGGCCTTGCCAACATTTTTAACTGTTGTAAGGACATCAGTGCCGGTGATCGGGACTCCGTGTATCTCGACACAATTTCGCCTGGAGTACTGCTCTGTATCCTCCAGACGTTCTTCCAGCTGTTTCACTTTTTCTTTGAGGAATTTGTTTTCATTTGTTAATTCCTCTATTACACCGATATAGCGGGCAAGGCTCTCATTTTGCTCTTTTAAGGCCTTGGTATTCTCCTCAATTTGACTATGCAGGGCCTCATGTGAAATATTAAAATCTCTTGCAGATTCTTTTTGCTGCAGTTTTAATTGATTTATAGCCTCCATTATATCTTGCAGTGTTACACTACCTTCCGTGACAGAGCTCTCCAATCGGAGGCTACTCCGCCTAGACTTGGCGCAAGGATCACATCTCCAGACATTTCCTTCACTTGTCATGTACTCAATATCGACCTTGCTCATCTTAACACATGCACCATGAAAGTCATATTTGCAGTCCATGCACTTAATTTTCAAATTATTTGCCTTGATAGACTTGGTACAGATTGCACAGGTAGCCATTTTGAGGTTAGGATTGACAAGTGTAAGGTTATGTTTATTGATCTTTTTAAGTTTAATAAGTCTGGATACCAAAGATTGCTTGTACTCACTGCTAATACAGCACTCTTTGTCTTCAATTTGCTTAATCACAGCACATTAGCTTTCTATACAACACTTTTAATAGGAGTTCGGAAGAGAAAGATTTATGTACGTCTGCACAGTATGGCTGCCACATCAACCAATTGTATTATTATTTCTTTAGGGATGTAGTATACAAATGTTGTTCCTGCATTTGAAGGTTTTTTATTATAAAACTGTAAATTATGATTTTTGATGGCATGGACATTTTTAAAACGGGTATTGTCGTTATGATAATGACATTGTGGTTAGTTTAAGGGCAATTTATTTTTAAACCTACAAAAATATTGGTTTATTATACATTCCATTATGGTATTAAATGTTGAATTGTCAAAGTGCGAATTTAAGATTAATTTGAAATTTATTGGGCCTTATCAAGGAAAAACTGAAATTGTAAATTAGTTGCTACAAAATTCAAAGTATGAGACAAACCATCACGTAGTCTTTATGCAGCTGTGTTTGCTGCAAACAAAACACCAAAAACAGTAAACATTAGGCTGGGCCTGCCATGACACTTTGTGTTATCCGAACCTTCGGTACGAAGATCGCCCTCAATGGAACCTCTGACAAATTTTTTTTCTTAATGTTATTGAAAATTTGATTTACTTAAAGAACTCAAATGTTTTTTACTTGAAATAAACTCGAGGATATATTTTGTTTGGAAATTATAAAGCAGGCACGCAGTAGCCAAAACAGCTTCTAGTAATAGTAATCTTCATGAAATTAAAAACTGGAATGTGTTAAATTCAGATTTGGTCTAGGTTTTGGAGAAAAAAATCTTTTTAATCCTGAAATAAATTTGATCTGTTGATCGGGTGTAAATTAGCCAACATAACACTAAAAAAATTCAATTGTTTCAACCTATTTAAAATATGGCTGCTATCAAATTATCCTGATATGCTGGTCACATATATTGCTCAAGATTACATCAAACTGACAAAATTATTTCTTTTATAACCATACGTGATTATAATATTTGATGTTATCAAACATTATTAGTGATGTTAGAGGGACGGCCCCAGGAGTCAGAAGAAAATCTTAAATGTAAGCATAGGTTGATACATCAAATTTAAGGTCTCACTTGGCAGAGTACAATGCTGCAAACTATACTTAAAATGGATGACCCTGGCAGAAATAATAGGCGTTCAAAGTTTCAATAAAGTCATATGGGTAAAAGTTAAAAATACAATAACTTTCTTAGTACTCAACCTTTTGACGTAGGGTTTGTGGCTAATTACTCCAAATGCAAAGACATTTAAAATTATGTATGATGTGACAAAAGCCAAAGCATATTTCTGTAAGACATAATTGGGGGACGTCCCATAGAGGATGTTTAAATTGAAACTTCTTTAGCCTCTGTCACAATATACATAATTTTAAACGTCTTTGCATTTGGAGTAAAAAAGCCACAACCCGACGTCAAAAGGTTATGTATCGAGAAAACTATTGAATCTTAAAGTTTTTCCATTTTAATAGATATTTTTAACACCTACCATTTCCATCTGGGTCATCCATTTTAAGTATAGTTTGCAGCATTGTACTCTGCCAAGTGAGGCCTTTAATTTGATTTACATATCAACCTATGCTTACATTTAAGATTTTCTTCTGTCTCCTTAACATGAGTAATAATGTTTGATAACATCAAAAGGTACTTTGTGTTACGTTACTATCACACCAACAGCTGTGATATAGAGATGAAAATGTCTTTTTAAATATACGATTTTAGCTGAGTAATAAAATGCCATGAGTAGTAGCCATGAGTCGTAAAATCTAAGGGGCAGAGATATTGGGTGATAGTGTTAACTGCAACAGTTTGTTGTTTCCATTGTTACTTACCAGTATCAGTTCAAATAGCGTGCCCTGGTCGACCTTGAGGAAGTCTGCATCCCAGCTGGAGATGTCGTCAGTCCGCTTCTCTTTGTTCTCATCGTCCTCAGGTGGTGGGGGGTCATCCTTGTGGTACGTCGCCCACTGAATAACTTTCTTCAAAATGGCGGAGTTGACGTTCGGAAGTGGCACCACTTCTTCCTCATCATCATCCATTCCTATAGACACACCATTTTCCCCCTTTTTAACATCTGATCCAGGTTTCTTGAGCATACAATACTTAGATTCCCTACAGCCCAGCCTTAAATCTGGTCAAGGTCTTCTCTAAGTATAACATTTGGCTGCAGACATATTCGGCTTTCGAAATTTTGTAAATCTAATTTATTTTTAATCGATATAGGCCTAGCTTGGTAAGATGAACAATTCGCTATTATAAATAAAAGATACTTGATAAAACATAGGTTTTTATTGAAAAACTCAATGCTAGTCCATACAAATAAAAAAACAGCAAGCCAATATAACAAATTAAAAACATTAATGTCCTGATCGTAATTGAAGTAGGTTAGTCATTAATATTGTGTGTCTCTAGCTCGCCTATATGAAGCTTCCATCTACATAATGAAATAAAATTACCTTGTCCAATCACTGTTTATCAAAAGACGACATGCTTCGTTCCTTAGAACTTCATCAGGTCTATAGTATGCAACTAACACATAGTGGCATAAGGTAATATTATTACATTATGGTTTGTCAAATGATTCAATAAAAAGTTGTCCGAATAACTAAAACTAAAAGTTGTAATAATGATAAAATTTATAAAACTGATTAAAATTGTACTTAGGCTGGCCAGCAACTCACTCTTGACACAAACTAGATAATATTGATTCATTGAAGGTGTTGTCTTCTTCTTCTTATTATTATTATCTATCTTCTTATTTCTATAAGGGTTTCATATGTTACGGTCCTTTTTCTCTCGACCTACTGAACCGATTTTTATGATTGAAGTGTCATTTTAAAGCTTAGGATATACCGCAGTGACGAATCGTAATTAAAAAGGTCATATTGTTTCGGGCTTCGCCCCCTCGCCTTTGATTTATTTCTAGAGGGCGCTTTAGAATGTTGACCAACTTTTATTGCAAGTTCTTAAGTGTGAATTGTAATTTAACAGCTGATTACCTTCAGATGAATTTTAAAAGCCAGATAGTAAACAAAAATAGATCTCTGTCACTTCATAATCAACATTCACGTACTGTAGGTGAGTTTCACTCATACAGAATCATAAAATGCGCAATTTGCGCACGGGCCACCTCGTTATTATTATTATTATTATTTTCTCCAATGCCATCTATGTTGATGTTCTTCTTGCATTTTTTTTTTTTTTTTTTTTTTTTTTGTCTAAGTGAAAGTAAGAAGAACATCAAAATAGTTGGCATTGGAGAAAATAATAATAATAATAAGACAACACCTTCAATTAATCAGTATTATCTAGTTTGTGATAAGAGTGAGGTGGTCAGCCCAAGTACAATTTTAATGAGTTTAATTCAGTTTTATTATTTTTATCATTATGACAACTTTCAGTTTTGATGACTGGGACAACTTTTTATTGAATTATTTGACAAACCACAATGTAATAATACATTGGACTATGTGGTAGTTGCATTCTATGGACCTGATGAAGTTCTAAGGAACGAAACATGTCGTCTTTGATAACCAGTGATTGGAAAAGGTAATTTTATTTCATTATTAATATATTCCAATCTAGGGTCACAATGAATACTACTTCCATCTACATTCAACCGTTAGTGCAGATCCTTCTCCCGCAACACATGGAAACTGTCTGATTGTTGCGAGTGTTCCCCAATACTTTTTATACTGTAACTGTACTCAATGCAAGAAGAAATACATTGACATGTACTCTGTTCTGTTACAGTGTGACTTAAAACTAGCCGTTAGTGCTTCTAAGATTGTTAAAACGGAAATCGGGTTGTATTAGGAATTTACAAAAACCTGAAAGTTTAAATGTTTTAGGAAGGGCAAAACTGATACAATAATCAAGCTAATTTATGGTGTTGGCCGAACGATCATAAATGATGTAAAACAGAATTTTTAAGAAGAACTACAGCTAAATATTACTTTTGCGTACTTTTTTGTATTAATTTTGCATTTGACCTTCATAGTTTGGATATAAATGAGTATAACCCACTTGTTTAGATGTAATTTTTCCAAATATGTTTAAATCTACTTAGGCCTAGGGCCAGTTTCTCCAAACACGTTAAACTTAAACTCAGTTTAATTCAATGTTAAACATAAGGACAATTGTGGTTTAAACTTGCTTCGAGAAACCGGACCTTACTGTACAGGGTTTTAATATTATTTCTGTTATACGTCTATTCACTTTTTAACTCTCATAGTCCCGGTCCCAATGGTGACGGTTAACAGAGGTTCCGCTGTACCATTTGCAGGGTTCTACAAAATTTCAAAATTTAATTTCCTACTTTTTAAGATCACTTTTATGAAAATTTCTTATTAAAATTAATCCCCACCACCCTTTTTTTTAAATAAAATAATTTATAAAGTCCATTAAATATCATAAAATTCTTGTATTTTTGTTGTAAAATGAGTTTTATCCGACCAAAAACCTACAACTCCCGACATTTTCACGACTTCCCGACTTTTCCCAACTAGTAGACACAATGCATATAAAACGTGTAGGTAGGTCTGCGGTGCACCGAAAATTCGGTACAGGTACGGTACAAGGCAAAATACCGTCATGGGTTCGGTACGGTTAAAGGCATCGGTACAAATCCGGTTCGGTACAGATTACAAAAGTCAAAAATATTAATGTATCTCCTACTTATATTTAACTTTAGAAAAATGTAATTAATTAATATTTTGTCGTTATTTCTTTGTTTTTATGGATTAACGCATAAAAAGAATGACTTGACATCGTCGCTCAGCACAGTCAACTGACGAACGATGTAGTAGCGTTCGCCGACTGCCGAGTCCACGGATAGGAATACAGTTTACAATTCGCGGTCCAACACCGTTTAGACAATCATGTTCTCGTTGGCAACGGCGCTCATAGCGGCTGATTAAGTACATTAGCTCTTTAATCAGTGACAACTACAACAAACTACAGTGATATGAATGCCCGCCGCCAGAGACGCTAGCGTCAGTAAGGACAGTTGTTTGATGAGAAGTGACGAGAACTGTCGACTGCCGAGTGCGGATTGAAAAGATTTGTCCTAACCTCTAAAGTGACCCGGATTGGCGGGTTAGCTGAATGCAATTAGGAAATAATACACGACCGCTTTTCGCAAAGAGTAAGACCACCCAAAAGCTGTTTGTTCCTATGAATTTATCAATCAAAGAAAATTAGGAACATTCCAAATTTTTTCAATTTGTTTAGCCAACACCAAATTGGCTTTTAAAATCGTTATGTTCCTTCCTGAGGTTTAGATGTTGTATAAACTTACTCTTTGGCGTTTACTTTCTCTTTGTACTTTGCCTACTCTTGTTGGATTGGTTCAATTGGTTATTTTATTACGTTTGCTCTGTCTCTTGTCACAGTCAGGCTCACTAGCCTACAAATACTTCAAGTCTTTGTTTAATGACAGTTGCCCTGGAAGTTTTATGAAATAAGTTTAGCATGTGAATTTAACAAAATGTGAAGCACAAATCGTTTAGTTGTAAATAAATAATTAATTGTAATCATGATAGATTCTAACACTGGCGGTACCGCTCCAATGATGGCATCTGCCGCTTCCACAATAGGCCTAGCCTACTGCGGTTACGAACGCCTGCTAAAAATAGTTTTGAGTACCGCTTTGATTTTTTTTTTCATCATGTTCAAAATAATTTTGTTCTTTTATAAATTTAGGCGACGAATTGAAAAAATACTGATACAGCATGTAGGCTATAGGCTTTTGTTTGAAAATCTCTGTTTTATATGCAATATGTTTGCAAGATTTTTATCAGCCAAAAATAAATCTGTTTTCAATTATTGTTGTAATGCTGCTACTCACTTCATGTTCATTTTTACTACATAGCATTAAACTGATATCACCAGCATACATGCACAAGTGTTAAGTACAAGGACTTAAACATAAGTGATTATGATATTTTTCTTATTAAAGTTGTAACCTAGCAAAATATGGTAAATGAGGTAAATAGGTATTTGAAGTGTTACCCATCTATATTAATACCGCTTGGCCTATATTGATAACACGTACCGTACCGTACCGATTTTGTACCGAGAACCGAGGTACACAAAAATTGTACCGCACCGAACCGTACCGACCTGAAAATTACTGTACCGCAGACCCCTACGTGTAGGCCTATTTAAACTCACCCAAATCTTCCAACATGGTCTTGATAGTTACTGAGCATTTTGCAATTTCAACATCAACCTCAAAAACTTCTCCGTCTGAGCTCTGAAGCTTAATGTTCGGCATCTAAAACATAACATTATTTTTATTAATATTCCGGTTTAGATAACCATGATCTCAGGCCAATAGGCAACTAAACAAACATGTTGAAGTTTACATAAAAACTCCATGAAACAAGTCAGACGTGTGTCTCCTACTATTAAACTAACTCACTCACTTATATACACAAATTCCTGAAGCAACCGTTTATGCTAGAGACTTGAAATTTGGCATGAACATACTTTGCACAGTAAATATTAAGGCAAAATCATAAAATAAACAAATTTCAAATTTTAGTACTTTTAAAAAAAAAAAATCAAAAAAAGGATTTTTGAAATCGTTATTTTAGTTTTTCAGCTCTAGCGGAAAAACTATAGGTCCTATCAAAGATCTGTTATGGCTAAAACTAAGACAATGTCGATACTTGTACAAGTGAAATGACAATAAAGATGATTTGATTTGATTACACATTGGGGTACGACTGATGCTATTATTAAAAAAATAGCCACAGCACAAAAATCATGTTCTCTTTTACAAAACATCAAAGAATTTTGTTTATCAGAATGGCCAGACAAATCGAAAATACCCAGCAAACTAAAATCTTACTACCCAGTAACTTACGTCACGAAATATCGTTCAGTGAAGGTATATTACTAAAAGGGGATAGACTGATCTGATAAGAATTCCAGACAACTTACGACCCGAAATGCTGACCAGAACTCACTCTGGACATAGGGGTATTAACAAGTGCAAACTACGAGAGCAAGTCGCAGCATGTGGTGGCCTGTCATATCGTCTGATATTGAAAGAACTGTTAACAAATGCCCAAAATGTACTGAGTTCAAATCACAGCACCATGAACCTCTAATTACTGGTGAGATACCTCCGCGACCATGGGAGAAAGCAAGCATACATTTATTTAAGCTAGACGGAACTTGGTTCGTCGTTATTACAGATTGAGATAATTATTGAGTTTAGCTACGGCCATCGGAAAATGGAAATTTTTTTCTTCAAAATGTCGGAAATTTCACGCTGATTCCGAAAATGATAGTTTTTTCCACGGAAAAGCTCGGAAAACCCCGGAAAATTGTTAAACCCGGAAATGACTTTTTACCTTGAATTTATTGGTGTGGGTATTCAAATTAACCGGGATGTTAAGCTGATCATGAATATGTAAATATTATTTCGATCCGATTTTAAATAAGCCGGAAAATGCGGATAAAGTGTCGGAAAAAGCTATAAGACTGACTATTTTTTAAAGTATATCATGTGGGTACTCAAATTACGTGGAATTTCATGGGGAATATGAATATGTCTATATCAATTGAATACAACAAATTAATACTCAATAAAGATTAAAAAAAAAAAACTTAGAAAACAAATAAAAACACACTGAAACTTTTATAAATGAAGCACTAACAATGTTATAAATGGTTGTTATTTAAAATAAATTATTTGATATTAGGTAGTACTATATACATTACATATACCATGCCATAACCTAACTAGGAAACCTAACCTTTATAACTTAACTTAAACCAACCTAACTTAACCTAACCTAACCTAACCATCATGTATGTGGGTACAACTATGCAACATTTTATATGAAATGAGAATATATATTTGTTTATGAAATAAAACACATAAAGTCAGTAACCAAATGATGGTTAAGTTAGGTTAGGTTAGGTTAAGTTAGGTTGGTTTAAGTTAGGTTAGGTTAGGTTCCCTACCCTAGTTAGCTTATGGTATTAGTATGTAATGTATATACATAGTACTATCTAATATCAAATAATTTATTTTAAATAACAACCATTTATAACATTGTTAGTGCTTCATTTATGTAAGTTTCAGTGTGTTTTTATTTGTTTTCTAAGTTTTTTATCTTTATGGAGTAGGTATTAATTCGTTGAATTCAATTAAGCTAATATAGACATCTTCATATTCTACATGAAATTCCACGTAATTTGAATACCCACATGACATACTTTTAAAAAGTTCATCTTATAGCTTTCCCGACACTTTTTCCGCATTTTCCGGCTTATTTAAAATCGGATCGAAATAATTTTTATTATTCGTGATCAGCTCGGTATTCCAGTTATTTTAAATACCCACTCGACGTATTTTGGAATAAAAATTTAATTTCCGCCGGGGTTTTCCGAGCTTTTCCGCGGGAAAAAACTATCATTTTCGGAATCAGCGTGGAATTTCCGACATTTTGAAAAAATTTTTCCATTTTCCGATGGCTGTAGCTAAACTCAATAATTACCCACATTGCTATTCTCGGTATTTTGAAATGGCATCATTGAAGTCACTCCACAAAATCCATTATATAAAAAGGCAAATCAATTTTTTACTTGTCACCATGGCATTCCTTATGAATTGAATTCATACTGTTGGAACTCAGTTTGCCTCTCAATATACCTGTTTAGGAAATAATGAATTCAAACAATTTGCTCAAAGTTATAACACAACAAGCAGTCCTGGATTTCATCAAAGGGCGAAACTTCGTTATCCGTCTCCACCGTTATTATCGATGTGGATATTTCGATATTGCGATAATATTGCTATTATATCGATGATACAATTACACGATACGATTAAGATTTTATCACCTGATTTAGTTTCTCGTTCTAATATAATGAAATAAACCTTTTGACAATAAAACAAATACCGTATATATTCAAACAAGTAACTGAAAAGAGTAAAAATTGTAGCTAATGTAACCTATAACAAAGAACAACACAAAATAAACTAACCAAGTTTGTTGTGTAGCTGTATATCTAAATTTGAATTGTGAGAAGAAGCAGAATACAAATCAGAAAGGTTTTTTTCTTTTTGCTTTTGTATTGTGGGTATATGCATTTTAAATGTTTCCAAACACCATTGATTTTGTTGTTACATCGCTGTCAATTAAAGTGACGGAGGTTTACGGTTACACTGTTAGGTTAGATTATTATTATGCTACATAGGTATCTTTTTTCAGTATCGTTGTTGATTTGATTGTTTCCATCGCTCAATTTCAATCGCAATCTCGAAATATCCACATCGATAGTAACGGTGGAGACGGATAACGAAGTTTCGCCCATCAAAGCAATGAATCATCAGAAGCCACGGTAAAAATAGCCCAAAGTGTAAAAAAAAAAATAAGCTTGAAGATGATCCTTATCTTGCGCTGCTATCATACACAAACAATTCTTTCACATTTAAATGACTGAGTCCGGCCCAACTTTTGTTCCATAGATAATTTGCCTATTTTATTGAATAAACTTGATGAGAGGCCTGATTTAACTTATTTTAAAAGAAAAGTACAGGAACACATATAAGAAGCAATATGACAAGCATCATGGTGCTAGAGAGCTAAATGAATTAAACATCGGACAAAAAGTGTGGATCAAAGATCTAAAATACCCCCGTCGCAGCAGACCTGCGTACTCAGCGAATTTCCAATGGAATTTTGGCATATTTTCTATTTCCTCATAAAATCCATGGGGATGAGAGTATGCAGGTTTGCCACCATATGGGTTTTGTTCGTAAATACAAGTTAAACCCTACTTAGTGATTGTACATACCAAATTTTATAAGGCTATGGTGTTCTTTTTATTTTCCCCATAAACCCTATAGGGGTGAGTACGTAGGTTTGCCGTCATATGGGTTTTCTAAGCAAATATAAGTTAAACTCTTCCTAATGAATGTACACACCAAATTTTATCAAGATATGTCAGTAAATAAGCAAGATAGAAGGTTTTGTTGTTTTCCCATAAGAATGACATGGAAAATAATTTTTGGGTTTTCTCCATAACCATTTAAGCTAGGTAAAAAATTCAAAATACTAGATTGTTTGTTTTTTAAGTTCTTTAAATGGTGTAAGTTAAAATTGTTGAATTTTCTAAATAAAAGTAAAAAAAGCTAAAAACCCATTTTTTAACCCATTTGAAACCTCATAAAACCCCGTTCCTATGGTCCGATCATTCTGGTTCGCGAACTCAACCTAGTAGACGTTGGCTTACACCCCTGTACCAAATTTCATCAAAATCGGAGGTTCTGTTCAAAAGTTATCGTGTTCACGGACACATAGATACATATATATGTATATATATACCTACATATATATCAATTTGAACGAACGGTGTTTTTGGCTTCTAGGGACCTCAAAACGAAAAAGTATCGTGGTCCCGGGCTTAGGTCTGTGACTACTACCGTAATAGCGTATTCCCTATAGGGAAATTCGCTAACAAGAGGAATAATAACAAATAAGGCCAGAGAACCACGTTCATACCGGGTGAAAACTGACAAAAGCACACTAAGTTACATCAAAATCGTTACCTTTTAATCTCGTTGGCAGTTCAAAAGAAGATAGCCTAATGGTGGCTTTTTGGAAAAAAATCTCAACTTTTACTATTATCAATAGATTAGCAGTTTGACAAATGAAATAGAGACAATGAAAAAGCCCTCAATGTCTCTTGGCATGTCCCATGTGTACATGCGTGACAGTAGGCCTACTAATTTTTTTGCTCTAAAATGTTAACACGTTGGCAAAAAATTTTAATACAATTACAAGCATGGAAATGAATTATTTTTACCAAGCTTTTATGTAGCCTAAATTGTAAGTTTGACCTGTAAGAATAGTATTTAATTTTAAGTATTAATTAATAAATATAGGCTAGGCTAAGCAAAAATGCTGCGTGTCCCTAAAATGACAATGCTCCTGCAAAATTGATGATTGGAGTCTTTTTTTTTCACCGGATGAATTTTGTTTCTGCATGCTGCAGCTAGATTGAAAACATGGCTGATAGTTGTGCACGCCTCCTCCTTGTTCTGCAACAATATCAAACTGTCGCCCATTGTTCTGCTTTGGGGGGAGATTAATATCTTCATAACAATATCTTTTACTTAGCCTACTTACTTACTCATGTCTCTCTCATATCTCATGTCATTAATTTTAGCTAGCAGTATAAAATTACGTTGTAATAAAAAAATTGTGTCCACCAAGAAGCCCCCCTAGGGATGAGCTTAACTAATGTTTTCTCTGCATTAGTTGCGGCCGCGCATTAGTTTAATTTAGTGAATGCGGTTGCATTAGTTAAGCACTGTTGGCAACCGTTTAACAGTTACCTGTTCCTCGCTATAGTTGTTTCTTGTACAGATAGAATTAATTAGCTTGAGCCAGCGCTACGCTGTTAGCTACACAGATAAGTTAGTACAAAGTTTTATTTTATTACTAAGTTATAATCTTGAATTTTAAAAGCACTGTAATGTAAAATTTGATTTTTTTTGTTTCTATAACATATAATTATAGTTTAGCCTTAATTTTTGCCAAACTCGATAACATTTCAATATTATAATGTTGTAATGTTATGATATATATTTATTTTTATTTTCCAAATTTGTCAATTAGGCTATCCTTAGTAGAAATAGGCCTAAGTTAATCTATTGTGCAACAACTATTAGTATTAATAGGCCTACCCTGTTAGTTTTTCCGTGTACAAAATGAAAAAGGATCAAGAAAGAATAACATTCATGAAGACATATAATTTCTATTGACAGAAAACTATAAAATAATTTACAAACTCAATTTGTAAAACCAAATTACCGTTTTAAATGTAGGCTACGTCCAAAATTTCTTAAACAGGTAGGAACAGAGTTTCATAAAGCAGTCGACTGATTTTACTAATTCAACAGCCACGTCCCCGCAGTGTTTAGCGGCATCCGTTGTTGCGTGCTTAGCTAATGCATTAGCCTCATTCCCGCATTGTAGTTACATTACGCAACTAATGCAAAGTAACTGATGCGGTTACATTTTGCTATCCCTACCCCCCCCCCTCCCCACCGACAAGAAACAAAGTAGGACAGACAGTACTAAGCCTAGTTAGGGCTACAGTCCTTCAGCAACTTAGACCTACTTATGATTAAAGGTTGAAGAACTTTATTAGGTACCTAGGCCTTGCTTTAAATTTATAGACTATTGCTATCAGAGAATTCAGTTTAAAGTAGGATGATCAAAAAGCTGTCAAAATACATCGTACTGAAACATGCCGATCAAGATCAGGAGGAACTGACTTGTGACTTGAATCCTTGAGTTGATGGTAATAATAGACACGAAATCTGCTCACATTAAGTTGTTGAACCCGGATAACAAAACAAGTCGAGGTTTAATGAGTTAAGGAACCTTAACTTACGAAAAGAGACAAACTCACCTTTTTCACTGATAAATTTTAATTAATATTAAAAAATTAAGAATACTTTGTGGAGTTTTTGTTACTAGTTGCGAACAAGAAGACGGAGGTGGTAGCGAGCGAATACGATTATAGGTACAGTACACGAGAGAACGACTTCAGAGATCAAGAGTATTGGAAAACTGTTTACCAACGAAACAAAATATTAACTCCTACCATTTACTATATAGTGTATAATGCCAATGCTCCTACCTTTATACCATTGACTATATCTACGTTACAAGTTGCTTTTATTATTTTGATACATAAAAGTAATAAAAAGAAAAATGTTTTTTTAATACATTGAATACTTTTATTTTTGATTTTTTTTCTAATTTACCATATTAAATTACCATATGAATAATGGATTCTTCCAAGACAAGTTCGGCACAGGCCAGGCCTAACGTGAAAATCGCAAGTAAGCAAATCAGAAATCAGAGAATTTATTACCATAGAACATTTCACAATGTATGGATAAGCGTCAAATCTAAACAAGTTCTGCAGTGATATTCAATAATAAAGTCATTGATAGCAACAGTCTAAGACCATTGACTTTGTACACTAATTGAGTAGACTTCTCATAGCATAGGCGTGTGTGAAGCATATTGACGGTGGTGCGATCTCGTGCGGCGTCCATCGAAGTACACGTAACATATGATAGATAAATCAGTATCCCCATTCTTCTAAACCAAGGATGAAACATTTTATAACTGAAAGTTATGTCTATGTTTTGGTAAAATGTTTTGGCAGCACTGTAAATTCAGCTGAATAATAACAACATCGATGGCAGCGACTCTGGTGCGGCGTCCACTGAACTTCCAAATTTTTGCCTCAAACTAAATGCATTGGATGAGAGGTCTATTCACGTTAGTGTACAAAGTCAATGCTAAAAGACAATTGTCTCTTATAAGCGTCCTTGAGATACAGTAAATGATATGACTAAAAGTCAAGTAATTAACTATTTAAGATATAAAAGAATAATAACACAGCCCAAAATAAAAACTGCTATATTTATCGTATAGGCCAATTTAACTAGACGAATTTTTAAACTAAGATCACAGGCACGAGACTATCACAGATACCAGAGAACAGGAACACTATTAAAAATACAAATACATTTTAAAATTAATGTTAAAAAATTCATCAGTAGTGTACAAAAATTCAGTTCTAGGAATGGACTTAAGTCTACATTTGAAACACAGTAAAAGCGTTATTTGAATTCCCCAAAATATGTACATTCCCATACAATGTAAAATATTGTCAGCGGAAAAATGTTAATAATATTATCATCATTTAAATTGAGCTACATAGGTAAAACCGTTATGTATGCAGGAAGAGCATTCAATGTAAAAGCTGTGTTCTAAGAGCATTTTCTTTTCTTGTGTTCTAACTATGGCCATAACTATTAATTTCAAACTGTCATTATTGTTATGAACGTGTAGAAGCAAGGACAAAACATAAAGAGGTGGAAACGTTAACAAACCTAGGCTAATATAAAGAGGTTATTTACAATGAGTTTTCTGGGTGACTTTTTCAGTAATCCGAACTGCCCTCTTCTGCATTTTAAAGACTTATTCTAATGATTTAGAACTGTTTCCCCACACAGCTAAAGACAGCAAGGAGTATATTTGTGTGTACTAAACACTTAAAAAGTACATCAGTGTTTACTGTCCCTCTCAAAATAAGCAATAAATATAACCCTTCTTAGCTGGCACATCATCGTGCTGTCCTATTGGCACTGAAAGTGTATCAGAGACTATGAATGCTCTTGAGCAAAATGAAAATCTAAATCATGTAAGTAGTTATAAGTGTAATTTTGACTTTACCTCTGTAAATATAATAGCTGATAGTCATGGACGCAGGCTCAGAGAGAGAATAGAAGATAGGCTAGCTGAAGTTAAGGTTGGGGTTACATCTGAAGTCTATCCCGGTGCGCCCTTGGGTCACTACTCCAAAAAGCTAGATGCTGGAAGAAACAAAATAGACATCGAAAGAGGACGATTAAACGTAATCTTCGGAGGCGTGAATGACACTGCAAAGGAGTCGGTGGACCGAGAGGTTGGGAATTTGGAGGTGGCCTTCGGAGGTGATTCCGGTGGAGGGGACTTTGCGGTGATAGTGGAGACGCCTTACAGGTATGACGATGTTAAGCTCAATGAGTCAATTAAATACCAAAACTTGAGACTTGGGGATCTCTGTGCTAGGTTAGGCTGGTTGTACATTCCTGTTAATCACTCTCTGTCCCGGCAACATTATACTATAGGCATGGACTTCACTTAAACAAAAATGGCAAGGATGTCCTTTGCTCCTTGGTGGCAGATTCTCTTAAGAAAGTTAAAGATAGTTTTTTAGTACATTATATGACAACGGGCCTAATGCCAAATTAACATCATATTGTGAACCGAAACCTCGAAAAAAATTTTTCCAAAACATCAGGTTTTTTGAAAATAGTACATCTGAATGTTCAGCGAGGTCTTTTTTCAAAAAAGGATCAAATCGAAGTATTTTTAGATGCAGAACTACCTCATGTTTTTTTAGTTACAGAACACGGACAGAAAAATCTCTCAAATTTAGAAAATATTTCTTTTGAAAACTACATGTTATGCAATTCCTTCTGTCGTGATGACAGGCTTGGAGGTGGTACAGCTATTTACACTAAACAAGGACCTGACCTATTACACAGTTTACCAGATTCAAGTACTTTCTCGGTTTCTTCAATTTTTGAAATCTCTGAAGTTAGACTAGTAATAAATGATTTTTGTTTCCTCTGTGTAGTAATCTATAGGCCTCCTAAAAACGACAACAACAGTTTTAATTTGTTTTTCCAAGCATTAGATAATTATCTTTTTTCAAGAGCTAAAGAAAACCGGCAGTTGGTAATTGCTGGCGATTTTAATATGGACCCAAACCAACATGAGAATGAATTCAAAAACTTTCAAGACATCTTAGCTTGTTATGGCTTAAATATTCTGGTAGATTTCCCTACTAGGCTAAGCGAGCATTCAGGTACTTGTTTGGATCTCTTTGTCTCAAATGTAAATGGTAGAATATCAATAACAGAACCACACATTTCTGATCATTCAGCCTTGATCTTCGAGGTTCCGGTTTTCGATTTGCAAGACAAAAATGTAAATTATTTCTTAAGTAGAAATTACTCCGAGAATAGTATTAAGGAACTTAGGTTTAGGTTAAGCAGAGAGGATTGGAGGGAGGTTTATAATGCTCCGTCAGTAAATTGTCAATATGAGGAATTGATTAAAACTTTTTGCTATCACTTAGATATAGCTTGCCCATTACAAAAGGTTAAAAAAAACACAATCTAAAAATATTAGGTGGTTAACTGATGATATAAGATTAATGAAAATAGAGCTGTTGGACATCCATTCACTTTGGGTAGCAACAAGGGATAGCACTATCAAACAACATTACAACCAGAAGAAAAGGAAGTATAGGGAGGCTATTACAGCAGCAAAATCAAACTTTGTTAAAGATAAAATTAGCACTTCAAATAGCCCGAATAAAGTATCATGGCAATATGTTAACTCAGTAAGAAAAAACCACAAGGCTGGAACATAATATTACTCTTAAGGTGGATAACGTAGTTGTAAGCAACCCTGATACTGTTAGTAACATTTTTAATGATTATTTCTCAGAATTCCCACATTGTAAATCCTTCACGGATAGAAATAGTTTCTCTTTAGACAATACGAATCAAACCACTTTTGAACTTAATAGATTTTCAACAACGGATAAAAAAGCACTTGTTAAAGTAATAACTTCACTACCAAATAAAAAGTCTGCAGGCCATGACGGTATCTCAATGGAAATAGTTAAAAAGTGTTATCCTGAGTTGTTAGATCCTTTACTTGTGTTGATAAATAATTCTGTAGAAAAGGTAGAATTTCCTGAAGCAGCAAAAATGGCTCTGATCAAACCGATTTTTAAAAAGGAAGATCCACATTCCCCTGAGAACTACCGTCCTATCTCGCTCCTTCCGTCAATATCGAAAATCTTGGAGAGAGTCGTTTGTGACTCGCTGGTCAACTATCTCAGTACCCATTCAATTCTTTTTGAAAATCAATTTGGATACCAGAAACATAAGTCCACTAAACTTGCATTGGTAAAATTTGTGGACGCATGCATCGACGCCTTGGATGGAGGTGAGACGGCCATGGGCTGTTTCATCGACCTGTCCAAGGCGTTCGATTGCGTCTCACACCCGATCCTTCTGAAAAAACTATAGCAGCAATAGGCATCAAAGGGACAGCACTTAGCTGGATCAGTTCATATCTTTCAAATGGATTTCACAAAACCAAACTAGATTTCTTTGACAAAAAAGGTATTAGGAAAACTTCTTATTCAAATCCAAAACTGGCTTCATTTGGCGTTCCGCAGGATCTATATTAGGACCAATCCTATTTCTTCTTTACATTAACGACATTTCTAACTGCTTGCCTGGTAACCTTCTTTCAATTTTTGCAGACGACACCTCAATTTTAACTTCCCATAAAAATCTTAATATCCCAGAACAGGAAACCTTCTTCAACTTGAACATTCTTTCACAGTACTTTTCAGGAATTAATCTTCACATAAATCCCAAAAAAACACAATTTATACATTTCATGACAGAACAAAAACGGAGCCATCTGTTAGGAAAGGGAACAACTTTTCCGTCAGTTGCACTTGAAGAAACGATTATAGAAGAAGCACAGTATGTTGATT
Source organism: Neoaliturus tenellus (assembly GCA_030545055.2). NCBI lineage: Eukaryota > Metazoa > Arthropoda > Insecta > Hemiptera > Cicadellidae > Neoaliturus > Neoaliturus tenellus. Next base: position 233,552,459 of record CM061533.1, read on the forward strand.
ATCTGGGGGTGAGTTTGGACGGTGGTCTCAGGTGGAATCAACACATCGATAAACTTGCTAAACAGCTTGCTACAAATATTTTTGTCTTGAAAAATATATCTTCATTGAATAATATATCACTATCTAAACTTGTGTACTTTGGCTTGATCGAGAGTCTAATTAGGTATTCAATAATTCTATGGGGTTCCTCTAGTTATAGTAATTTAAATAGAATCTTTGTATTACAAAAGAGAGCAATTAGATGTATGTTGAAACTTAGACCTAGAGAATCATGTTTTGAGCACTTTAAAGAACTGCAAATTTTAACTGTACCATGCATTTACATGTTTGAAACAATTGTCTATGTTAAAGAACACAAACAAATCACCGCTCATCAGCATTCTTATAACACCAGAAACCGTAATTTTAATCCTTCCGTATATCATAATCTAAAACTTTTTGAAAAAAGCCAGATTACATGGGTCTTAAGCTACTAAAACAACTTCCTCTCAACATAGCTCAGATCGACAATATTAAAAAGTTTAAACAGGAGCTCAAAAAATATCTTGTGGACAAATGTTTTTATGAAATTCCACCTTACCTGACCTGACTCTCGTCCTTTCACCGTGACAAACGACCCCCCAATCCTTGAACAACCCTAACAACGACAAACATCAAGAAGATGCGCCAAAAACCAAGAAGAAACAACGAAGTTGACTGGTCCTATGCCTAAGTGGTCAATCAGGACGACGCGGGATATGTATGTATATGTATGTATAGCTAATAATTTCTAATTTTCTAATTAATAATTTAACTCATAATTTCTTACTTAATAAATACATCAAAATGTGCATACCAACTTAAACTAAGATCCAAGGTTATTCCTAAAAACTACAAAGAACCATACTATATATCATTGGCATTCCTATTACTAATATTAAAACTAAAATCACAGATCTTATTCAGGTTTAAAGATAGATTATTGGCTGATCACCAGTCAGTCACAAGAGCTGTGCTGCTTTCAATATGATTGCTTAGTTCTAATTCCGAATAGGCTTTAATTTTCAAACCAAGGTCATCTGCAAAAAGGAATCCTTCCCTACTGATATTATCAATGTTAGAGGGCAAATCATTAATGTAAATGTTAAACAACAAAGGACCCAAAATTGAGCTCTACGGAAGTACATAGGGGCCGTCCATAAAGTACGTCATCGCTCTTTGGCCATTTTTGGACCCTCCCTCCCTAAAACCATCCTACCATCATAATTTGTCTGACCCCCCCCCAACCTCGGAAAAATGACTTCATTTTTAATTAACCTCCGTTTTAAGTAAAAATAATTATTTTTACACGATAAATGATAAACTAAAAGAATTAACAATTAAATCTGAATTTACCTTCAGAAATAAAGTCAAAATGACTTTCTCAATTGAAAAAAAACTATAAAACAACGCCTTAAAATAGTCCAATGTATTTTTTAGATAATTATTTTATAATTGTTGAGTTGTGTTAGAATTTATCATTGTTTTACTGTTAAAAGTCGATATAAAACATCATATTTAAAATTACGTCATATCAAAGATGACGAAATTCAAATCAAATCAAATATCTTTATTCATTCATAAAATATACAATGCAGCATTAAAAAAATAACATTCAAAAAACCTCACATGGGTCGAAGACCTGTGCGTTGGGTAATTTATGGACGACCCCATACAAGACAAGACTGTCTTATTGCTAGATACATAACCAGATTTTTAACAAATTGCCTCCTGTCCTTAAGATAGGACTATATTAAAGCTACAGACATTGACTATTGATACTCAATATTGACTATTGACTATTGATGAGTATTAATAGTCAATGCTACAGAGTTAGCATCTAAACCATAGTACTCCAATATATTTGTTAGCAAATTATGGTGTACAGTGTCAAATACTTTACTCATGTCATAAGACCTTAAACAAACAAAAAATTTTGTTTAAATTATATTACAACCTACATAATGAATGTTCATTCATTTTATACTGTATATTACATGTATTATAATGGTTTTTATATTATAACATTACATCACTGAAAATGCTAGTCAACACAAGAAGTAGAGCAGTAAAATAGCAATAGCAGTCTATAGAAATTTTACCGCCATCTTGTTTCTGGATGTCGTTGTCGGGTTGGATAAACGATGTTTGCAAACATCCGAAGTTCAAAGAGAAATAGTAATTTTTGCTAATTATTGTGTTGTTAAATCGTACTTCCCTGCTTTATTCAACCATAGGTAAGTAAATTTGGTTGAATTCTAAGAAATGTTGCTCTTTTCAATGAACTGCAAATCAACTAAAACGACCGATGGGCGCCAAAATATTCCTACTGTTTGTTATGTACTTGTTCGTTGAACTCTTGTTGCTACAAATTCCTTCTTTTACTTAGTTTTACTGCTGGTTGAAATTTTATTGTACTTGGATTAATTAAGTAACAGTTCTTGATCTCAATTGTGAAATCTTAAATTGTAGGCTCAGTACTCCCAATTAGCTTAGGCAGGTCAAGCCCAGCCCTTTGTTTAGAGAGCAGGCTCAGATCTTAGTCCTATTTGATTTTCTTATCTAAATTATTTTTTGACAGTTTACACATCCTCTAATTGCCTGTAGTAAACATCACCATTAAAATGTGGTAGGCTGCTGTCAACAGGGGTGACAATGGTGTCCCGGCGGGTTACTTAACTAACTTAAGTATAGGCCTAGGCTTTGGTCAAAACCCGGATTTGCCGAAACTTCGTTAGGCGAAACTTCGTTATCCGTCTCCACCGTTATTATCGATGTGGAAATTTCGATATTGCGATTGAAATTGAGCGATGAAAACAATCGAATCAACATCGATACTGAGAAGAGATATGTATCATAATAATCTAACCTAACAGTGTAACCAACCGTAAACCTCCGTCACTTTAATTGACAGCGATGTTTATAACAACAAAATCTATGGTGTTTGGAAACATTTAAAATGCATATTCCCTCAATACAATAGCAAAAAAAAACTTTCTGATTTGTATTTGGGAGCATTTGTGTGACGCCATTTTAGATCTAAGTCGAAGTCTTAATCGAAGTCTGCTTCTTCTCACAGTTAGAATTTAGATACAGCTACACAACAAACTTGGTTAGTTTATTTTGTGTTGTTCTTTGTTACAAGTTACATTAGCTACAATTTTTACTTTTTCTGTTGTTATTTTCAGTTACTTGTTTGAATATACTACACGGTATTTGGTTTATTGTCAAAAGGTTTATTTCATTATATTAGTAGAACGAGAAACTAAATCAGGTGATAAAATCGTAATCGTATCATGTAATTCTATCATCGATATAATAGCAATATTATCGCAATATCGAAATTTCCACATCGAAAATAACGGTGGAGACTGATAACGAAGAGTTGCCACTTCGTTATCCTCCTCCACCCTTTAATTTTGATGTTAAAATGTAGGTAGATTTTGCGATCATAGTGTTATTTTATCGATGATACAATTGCACACGATTAAGTTAGGCCTAAGTTTTATCTACTATTTTATCACCTGATTTTGTTTTGTTCTAAGATAGGCCTAATTAAAAATATGCCTACCTTATGACATTTTTACATTACCGTACCAATTCTTACGTAATTTTTTCATTACCCTCCAGTGATGAAAAATACCCGAGTAGGCTATTTTTTAATATGTCAAGGTAGGCCTAAATTGCCTACCCTGAGTTTTTAAGTTACCCAGGTACCTAAATACCCAAAAGTAAAGTTTGCCTACCATACTCTAATGGTTAAAAAAGAGGACACCTATTCATTGCAAGAGGGATTCATTGCGAGTCGGATTAGCGGATCACAAAAATCTGAATTTCTGACCCCCCCCCCTGCTCCCCCCCCCTCCCCCTGATTAACTTAAATATCACAGAATGAGGAACAAACAAATGTCTAAAATTATAATTTTGCAATATTGCAACTATTAAATCAATTTTATATTTATTTTTCGCCTTTTTTTCAAAAGGTCATTATTCTAATACAATTTTTCTTAAAATACGGTGCTAAGTAAGGTGCAAATTTTTTACAATTCAATATTTGGGAAAGTAATAGGCCTAATACAGTTTTAGCCCTAAGAATGAGTAGGTTTTATTTTGTTGTCTATATTTTATAACTAATCTAGCCTACCAAAAAACATAAGATATTAGGAAAATGTAAAATGTCGAGAGCACATAGGCCTAATTCATTACATAGTTAATGCTAATTATGCAACTAAATTATAGGCTAATGATTTCATAAACAATAAAGAAAATCGGCGAAACTTCGTTATCCGACTCTACCATTAGTGTCAATGTGGAAATTTCGATATTGCGATTAAAATTGTGCGATGAAAACAATCGAATCAACAACGATATTGGAATAAGAAATGTTTCATAATAACTTAATACTCTAACCTAACACCTAACTATATATACCGTACCTCCTTCACTTTTATTGACAGCGATGTTTATAACAACAAAATTACCGTAATGGTATTTGGAAACATTTTTTGAAAGTCTGAGAGAAAATTTTTTGAAAGTATTCATACTTTACTCTTAGGCGAGGCACAGACAACTAAGTAAGTTAGGCTAATCAAATAAAAAATGAATAAGTTACTTTAGTCACGTAAATCAAACTCAAGCCGGAACAAATAGAAAGCTGATTGCTAAAACATATCATTTCTCACTCAATACAATCCGGTCACTTTGCGTACGCTGGCTTCCAAGTCTAAAATTGAATGTAAGATCAGTTGTTTTTATTTTTTAAGGTAAATACTTACTAAGGGATTGTTAATCTTCTTATTGATATTCAGTAATATTCTAGGATAAGCTATGGCTATTTAAATAGGCCTACTTATATTTATAGTGCAATCATTAAAATATCAATTTTACATTTATTTAAATTTGTAACTTACATACCCAGGAATATTTGGTAGGCAAATTCATGTAAGATAGGCATAATAAGATCAGGGCGAAACTTCGTTATCCGTCTCCACCGTTATTATCGATGTGGAAATTTCGAAATTGCGATTGAAATTGAGCGATGAAAACAATCGAATCAACAACGATACCTAGAAAGATATGTACCATAATAATAATCTAACCTAACAGTGTAACCGTAAATTCCGTCACTTTAATTGACAGCGATGTTTATAACAACAAAACCAATGGTGTTTGGAAACATTTAAAATGCATATTCCCTCAATACAATAGCAAAAAAAACCTTTCTGATTTGTATTTGGCAGCATTTGTGTGACGCCATTTTAGATCTAACGAAGTCTGCTTCTTCTCACAGTTTGAATTTAGATACAGCTACACAACAAACTTAGTTTATTTTGTGTTGTTCTTTGTTACAGGTTACATTAGCTACAATTTTTACTCTTTCTGTTGTTGTTATTTTCAGTTACTTGTTTGAATTTATACGGTATTTGGTTTATTGTCAAAAGGTTTATTTCACTATATTAGAACGAGAAACTAAATCAGGTGATAAAATCGTAATCGTATCGTGTAATTGTAACATCGATATAATAGCAATATTATCACAATATCGAAATTTCGACATCGATAAAAGTGGTGGAGACGGATAACGAAGTTTCGCCAAGATCATATGAACTACTGTTGTATTAATAATCATTGTGTACAACATTTTTAAGTAGCCTACCTGTACTCTAAAAAAATATATTTATTGTTATTAAAAACAAAAATGTTTCATAGTTATAATGTTCATAATTACAAACTAACAAACAAAGTTCAAAATTAAAAATGAAATGTTACAAGTTACAAGCACTTTGCAGCATAATACAGAGTGTGAACTAGGTACACAAGAGAAATTCTCAAAAAGTTTCATTTATTGTTTCTTAATTATATTTAAAACTATACTAAATCGTTAAACAAATGACAAACAAAAGAAAACAAATTGAAAACAATTTAAAACAAACTTGAAATTGTTTAGCCGTTAAAAATTCAATGTGTAAATGGGCAGCTAACACAAATAATAATATTAATAATAATCATTAATTTGCCATTACAACATTCCATTGTTGGTAGCAAACATAACTTAAAGGGGAATACAGAAAAATGTTCCTAAAATACGGTACATACAATAAAAGAGTACTAATAAACAAACTGTAATATAAAAAAATAAATTGAATCATATCTAGAATCAACCTATTCTAACTTAATGCCTTTTTATCTAATTCGTTAATTAATTCAAATTTTTGTAGTGTTCCATAAATTCTTTAACACTATAAAATGCTTTTGATTGAAGGAAAGCTTTTAATTTATTTTTAATAGGGCGATAATTTTGCTCTCTTTTGATATTTTCTGGTAAACGGTTAAAAATTTAGCACCGGCATAGGAGGGTAAATTTTGATATATGTTTAGTAGGGTTCAGGTCCAAAATAGTTATATTGTGCGTTATGATTATGAATATCACTTCCTTTTTGTAGTTTGCATTTAAAACGAGAGTAAAGAGTTGTTTCTAAAGTATAAATATACGGAAGTGTTTAAGTAAATTCATGCTTTTGAATGTGTCTTTACAAGATTCTCTTTATTTCAATTTAAAAATTATTCTTAAACTTAAAGCTTTCTTTTGCAAAATAATTAATCTTTTAATATGTTTTTCTGCGCAGTGTCCCCATATTATAATTTGATAGGATAAGTGTGTAATAAATTAGTCTGTAATATTCAGTTAGTTAAATTTTGTCATCACAATAATTGGCGAGATGTCTTAAAATATAAATATTTGATGATACTTAAGAATAAACTTGGTCTATATTAAAAATCCAAGTCAACCCTCTATCAAGTAGTATTCCTAGGAATTTCACATAGTCAACTTCCTCTAACGGATAATCGTCTATACCTTTTAATTACGTACATTTTAATTTTAAATACATTTGGTCCTTGATCAATTAATAGACATTAATGGGTACATGGTTGGATTTCTGAAAATTTACTTGTAATAGTCGAGCTATTCTTATGCAAAGCCTTAACACAGATTTATTTCAGAGAAAAATTGAACACATGAGTTTAAATCATTGGATAACTCTAATTATAGGCTGTTATTGTCCCTGCATGATATAGCTTACTCAAAGTTGTGTCATCAGCAAATTGTGTCAAATGGCAAAATTTTATTGATGATTCACAATTATTGACTTAAAGTAAAAATAGAATCAGGCCCAGAATGGATCCTTGAGGGACACCAAGTTTAAGATTAATGGGTTCTGATAGAGTCAAGCCACTTTAAGGGTATACCTCTTAACCCTAAATCATTTAACATGTCTATAGTATATCATGCTTGACGCAGTCAAATGCTTTAGAAATGTCTAGAAATACTCCAACAGTTAAATTATGATTTTCTAAACCTTCCACTTTAAAATTATCAGATCAACACTTGCATCAACTGTTGATTTCCCTTGTATAAATCCAAATTGTCTCTTTGATAAAATATTTTTCCTCATAAGAAAATCTAATAATCTGTCTAGAAAAATCTTTTCTTAAATTTTACTAAAGACTGGTAAAATGGATACTGGTCTATAATTTGTTGTTTCATGTGATCTCCTTTTTTAAACAAAGGAACTACACGAGCATTCTTCAATAGTTCTGGAAAGACACCTTCATGAAAGCTTGCATTTATTAATTTGGATATGGGATCAATAATATAATTAGAGCATTGCATAATAAGCTGTGTTGATAAATGTTGTAAATATATTGTTTTCTTTTCTTTCAGAGATTGAATTATGGATACTTTTGATGTTACAGGAGCAAGAAACTTAGACTCAAAATTGTTTAATTTAAATGTATTATTCCTTTTATTTTGATTTGTTGTAGTGTGACTTAAAGCAACACTTGAAAAAAATTATTAAATATATTTGATATTTTATATGTTTTAGTGATGCTTTCATCATTAAGTTTAAGTGATATCTTATTTTTACTGTGGATTTTTTTTTGAAAATTTATAATGCTCCAAGATGTTTTTGAGATATTATCACTTTCAAAAATTTTCTTTCTAATATCATATGATTTAGCAGTTTTTATAACTCTCCTATAGGTTTGCATATCAATTCTGAAATAGTTTTTAAACCTTTCATCGCTTGTCGATTTCAATTCTTTATGTAGGCCTAATATTTTTTAATTTTGATCTCTGGATACCTTTAGTAATCCAAGTATTTTTTTTTTTTTTGTTTTTATAATAATTTATAATAATTTTAATTTTAAGATTAATGGGTTTTTATAATAATTTAATAGTTTTAATTGGTCAGCTTGAGTCTAAATACATTTCATTTGCGTTATACGACTCTTCCAAAAATGTCCAATTTTGATTTGAAAGATTGTTTATAAATCGTGACAAATTTTTTTCATTTGTTTAGCTGTTAGTTAATGTTTCATGAGAATTTTTTTTAGTTTACCAGTTATTAAGTGTAAGTTAACAGATTGAAATCATAATCTGAAAGTGCTTTTAACATTACAGATACACCTACATTTGGCAAATTAGTAATAACATTATCAATCACAGTTATTACTATTAACATTATATATACAGGGTGTTCGGAAAAAACGTTTCAGGAATTCAGGAGGTCATTGCCCACATCAAAATAAGCAAAAAAGTTCCTATAAACATATCTCCTAAAATGCTTCGTTAACCCGCTAGCCGCCATTTTGTTTTTTACACTAAATAATTTTTATTTCCGTAATAGATCATTGTATCAAGTTAATATTTGGCATGAACCTTCATCATAGCAATACCCATTTTCAAGAAAAAGGTTATTTTTTCCAATGTGTATTTTCAAAATGGCGGCCATTTTAAAGTTTTAAACTAAAATATCTCAAAACCGGTAAATTTTATGAAAATTTTATCAGACACAAAAAAGTTGAAAAATTTAATTATCTAACCAATGGTACCAAGTTTGTAAGGATTTGACAACAAATAACGGAGTTATTAAGATTTTTCTGCATAAAACCATTGATTTTTCATTGTAATCAATGCAAATTAAGGTAATTTTAATTGAAAAATCTCAACAACTCCGTTATTTGTTGTCAGATCCTTACAAACTTGGTACCATTGGTTAGATAAGTAAATTTGTCAACTTTTTTGTGTCTAGTAAAATTTTTATAAAATTTACCGGTTTTGAGATATTTTAGTTTAAAACTTTAAAATGGCCGCCATTTTGAAAATACACATTGGAAAAAATAACCTTTTTCTTGAAAATGGGTATTGCTATGATGAAGGTTCATGCCAAATATTAACTTGATACAATGATCTATTACGGAAATAAAAATTATTTAGTGTAAAAAACAAAATGGCGGCTAGCGGGTTAACAAGGCATTTTAGGACATATGTTTAAAGGAACTTTTTTGCTTATTTTGATGTGGGCAATAACCTCCTGAATTCCTGAAACGTTTTTTCCAAACACCCTGTATATAGCCTATATATAATATAATCAAACAAAATAAAACAAATAAATTAATAGTTATCCATATTATATACAGCCCCATGTGTAACTGACTGACTCACTGATGATCTTAAATTCCTGAAGCGACCGTTTAAGATAGAGACTTGAAATTTGGCATGGACATTCATTGAGATGTTTCAATTTAGGAAAAATCATAAAACTACAACTTTTTTACTTTTAAACTATAGAAAAGGTAAAAAATATAGATTTGTCGGTAACGTAGTTCAGCCGTATCAGCGTATATCACCGCGTGGTATCGTAGATCACTCTTCAGGTTTAGTTCTCGCTCGTGTTTAAATGATCTCTTTCAACTACACCCGTGTTTGATATACTCGTGGTATCCTTCGATGGATACTCTTATATATATTGTAAACTACGGCGTTAATTTGTATAGAGAGCGGGTTATTTCACCAGGGACCCAGGGTTATACTCGATAATATATACAGTGATAATTCCCTAATTTGTAGCATATGCGCTATCTTGAATGTTTACCAAAGGTGAATTTTCTTCTCCTACTATGAATTAATTTCCCATGGCGGGTGAATAGTCGCTTAGTTCTCGCTTGTATTTAAATCATGTCTTTTAACTACACCTGCTTCCTTGCTATTGGCAACGTTAGTATCCCTCATACATAATAAACTTATCCATTTGACTTCTAAATAGCAATGAGATTATGCTGCATTGAAAGCTCGTTTCTTTTATATTTTACACACATCATAAATATGTTTTAGGGAATTTTTAAATAACTGTTTAGCTGAACTAACAGATTTAAATGTAGGTTCTCGTTTTGTTTCAATTTATTTTAGATTACTTATTCAAATTCACACGGGATTATTCTCCGCTGAACTTCGCATTGAATGGATTTTCTGTGAAGCTTGAGCCGTGATCTTAACGTAACATACTTCGATTACTTTGTACAATACTTAATAGACAGTTTATTATTATCTTTCTGTTTGATTTATATTTAGTGTCTTATATTCGAATTTTTCACACTTAAAATTTGTTTTTGAGAATGTTTAAATAAGTGTTGAGCAAAAGTAATAGATTTAAATGTTAGGTTCTCGTTTAATTTCAATTTATTTTAGATTACTTATTCAAATTCACCCTATGTGAACCCCTCAGCCGAATTACGCATTCAATGAATTTTCTGTGTAGCTCGTGCCGTGATCTTAACGTTATATACTCCTATTACTTAGTACGATTCTTAATAGACAGTTAAGTATTATCTTTCTGCATTGTTTATAATCAGTGTTTTATATTTTATTTTAATACACACTTAAAATATGTTTTTAAGAATTTTTAAACGGCTATTGAACAAAACTAACAGGTTTTTATGGATAAATTATTATTTCACAGGTCTAGATTTTATATTCTTATAATTAGTAGTAGTTTGTAATAGTAGGGGTTTTTTGCGGATCTACCCCGTTTTTATTATTTCCTATGATTTTGTTTTCATGTTATTTAATTCTTGTTTTCGCTTATTGATTTGAATGTTATTTGCTATTTCAGTAATTTAAACGTTTTTCTTCTATATCCTGAAATATACAAGTTTTTATTTTTAATTAGTATGTATCAGCAGATTCTTTTAATATCGTGGTTGGCGATACTATATTTAGTTCAAATTGTATTTTTAATTTCTTAAGTTTATTAACTAGCATAGCTTGATTTTTTTTATTATTTTAATAGTAATATTCAAACTTACTATTGGTTATTTTCTATTTTTTAGCATTATTGTTTTACTCTAATGGGCATATTACATTATTTTTAAAATTTACGAAAATCTCATTTAAAAATACTTAATTTGGAATAATTTTGACCCATTGCAATTTTAATGTGACGCATGTTAACTCGTTGACGTTTCAGACTAAGTAGTTGGTAACGTGGAATAGTTAGCATCACACATTTTAGTAGAGTTACAAGTAAATTAATAACTTAGCTTTTAAAAACTTCAATTTTTATTAGTTTTTATTTTCCGATTATTTTAATATCGTGGTTGGCGATGCTAGATTTGGTTTAAGTGTTACTTTCAATTTCTTTAGTTTATGCATTATTATAGTTTGATTATTTTATTATTTTAATAGTTATTTTCACATAGTCAATTATTTTCTATTTTTTAGCATTATTGTTTTGCTATAGTGGGCACATTACATTTTTTTATCAATGAAAATTTTATTTAAAGATACTTAATTTGGATTAATTTTGCCCCATTGCAATTTTTCTGTGCCGCATCTAAAATCGTTGACGTTCCAGACCAAGTGGTTGGTAACGTGGAGGAGTTAGTATCACACACTTTTGTAGTAGAGTTACACGTAATTTAAAACTTAGCTTTTCAAAACTTCGATGGAACTAGCCTGTTCAGTACTTTAGTGGAACTAGAAAGTTCATTATTTGAGACTTTGTGAATGATTAACGAAATTAGTAAAATCAACTAGGGGGCATGGGGGCTGAGCCCCGTGAAATATTTTCAAAGGATATTATTGTTATTGTTATTATTATTATTGATTGTGAAGAGTGCGTATTCGCCCGTTTTGTTACTGTCTTCGCTGTCCAGTTAGTTGGTGGAACTAGCCTATTCAATACTTGACTTTAAATTATTCAACGAATTCGGGGCAACCTCCAAAGGGGGCATGGGGGCGGAGCCCCCATCGAGCCGTAGGCGAGTCTATAATATATACAGCCCCATGTGTAACTGACTCACTCACTGATGATATTAAATTCCTGAAGCGACCCTTTAAGATAGAGACTTGAAATTTGGTATGGACATTCTTTGAGATGTTTCAATTTAGGGAAAATCATAAAACTACAACTTTTTTACTTTTAAACTATAAAAAAGGTTAAAAATATAGATTTGTCGGTAATGTAGTTCAGCCGTATCAGCGTATATCACCGCGTGGTATCGTAGATCACTCTTCAGGTTTAGTTCTCGCTCGTGTTTAAATGATCTCTTTCAACTACACCCGTGTTTGATACTAACATTGTATTCTTTGATGGATAGACTCTAAATTTCTATGAACTATGGTGTTTGCTGCATTGAGAGCGGGTCATTTCACCAGGGATCCAGGGTTATATTCGTTATGATATATACAGTGCTAAAGCCTAATTTGTATCTAATGCAGCATATGCGCTATCTTGAATGTTTACCAAAGGTGACTTTTCTTTTCCTACTATGGATTAAATTCCCATGGCGGGTGAATAGTCTCTTAGTTCTCGCTTGTATTTAAATCATGTCTTTTAACTACACCTGCTTTCTTGCTGTTGGCAACGTTAGTATTCCTCATATTTAACAAACCGTTATCCATTTGACATAAAAATAGCAATGAAATTGTGCTGCATTGAAAGCTCGTTTCTTTTATATTTTTACCCACATCATAAATATGTCTTAGGGAATTTTTAAATAACTGTTGTGCACAACCAACAGATTTAAATGTTAGGTTCTCGTTTTGTTTCAATTTATTTTAGATTACTTATTCAAATTCACACAGGATTATTCTTCCGGCCGAATTTCGCATTGAATGGATTTTCAGTGAAGCTTGAGCCGTGATCTTAACGTAACATACTTCGAGTACTTTGTACAATACTTAATAGACAGTTAATTATTATCTTTCTGTTAAATGTTAGGTTCTCGTTTCATTTCAATTTATTCTAGATTACTTATTCAAATTCACCCCATGTGAACGTCTCAGCCGAATTTCGCATACAATGAATTCTATGTGTAGCTCGTGCCGTGATCTTAACGTTATATACTTCTATTACTTAGTACGATACTTAATATACAGTTAATTATTATCTTTCTGCATTATTTATATTCAGTGTTTTATATTTTATTTTAATACACACTTAAAATATGTTTTTTAAGAATATTTAAACGGCTATTGAACAAAACTAACAGGTTTTTATGAATAAATTATTATTTCACAGGTCTAGATTTTATATTCTTATAATTAGTAGTTTGTAATAGTAGGGGTTTTTTGCGGATCTACCCCGTTTTTATTATTTCCTATGATTTTGTTTTCATGTTATTTAATTCTTGTTTTTGCTTATTGATTTGAATGTTATTTGCTATTTCAGTAATTTAAACGTTTTTCTTCTATATCCTGAAATTTACAAGTTTTTATTTTTAATTAGTTTTTATCAGCCGATTCTTTTAATATCGTGGTTGGCAATACTATATTTAGTTCAAATTGTATTTTTAATTTCTTAAGTTTATTAACTAGCATAGCTTGATTTTTTTATTATTTTAATAGTAATTTTCACACTTATTATTGGTTATTTTCTATTTTTTAGCATTATTGTTTTACTGTAATGGGCATATTACATTATTTTTAAAATGTACGGAAATCTAATTTAAAATACTTAATTTGGAATAATTTTGACCCTTTGCAATTTTAATGTGACGCATGTTATCTCGTTGACGTTTCAGACTAAGTAGTTGGTAACGTGGAATAGTTAGCATCACACATTTTAGTAGAGTTACAAATAAATTAATAACTTAGCTTTTCAAAACTTCGATTTTTATTAGTTTTTATTTTCCGATTCTTTTAATATCGTGGTTGGCGATGCTAGATTTGGTTTAAGCGTTACTTTCAATTTCTTTAGTTTATGCATTATTATAGCTTGATTATTTTATTATTTTAATAGTTATTTTCACATAGTCAATTATTTTCTATTTTTTAGCATTATTGTTTTGCTATAGTGGGCACATTACATTTTTTTTATCTATGAAAATTTAATTTAAAGATACTTAATTTGGATTAATTTGGCCCCATTGCAATTTTTCTGTGCCGCATCTAAAATCGTTGACGTTCCAGACCAAGTGGTTGGTAACGTGGAGGAGTTAGTATCACACATTTTTGTAGTAGAGTTATACGTAATTTAAAACTTAGCTTTTCAAAACTTCGATGGAACTAGCCTGTTCAGTACTTTGGTGGAACTAGACAGTTCATTATTTGAGACTTTGTGAATGATTAACGAAATTAGTAAAATCAACTAGGGGACATGGGGGCTGAGCCCCTTGAAATATTTTCAAAGGATGTAGTGCGTATTAGCCCGTTTTGTTACTGTCTTCGCTGTCCAGTTAGTTGGTGAAACTAGCCTGTTCAATACTTGACTTTAAAATATTCTACAAATTTAGGGCAACCCCTAAGGGGGCATGGGGGCGGAGCCCCCATCGAGCCGTAGGCGAGTCTATAATATATACAGCCCCATGTGTAACTGACTCACTCACTCACTCACTCACTTATATGGGATACGAAGTTCTGACGTAACCATTTAAGCTAGAGACTTGTAATTTGGCATACGTCTAGCCTGAACGGTCAATGCTAAGTGTAAAATCTTAAACTTGCAAATTTTTTATTTTAACCTACCAAAAAAAATTCAAAATGGCGGATTTTCGAAATTGTAATTTTAGTTTTTTTGCTCTAGCGGCCAAACGCTTTGTCCTATCTAAAATCTGAGAACAATACTACGATAGGGAATTTAACTATCTACAATTTTGGTCCTGTGACTTTTTATTGTATCTCGCACCGTTAAGCCTCCAGGGCGTTTTTAATGAAATGCCGTTTTCGGTTTTCGGGCTCTAGTGACTAAACGGATGGTCGTAAAAACTTTTTAAAGATTTATTTCGATAGATCTTTTTAATATCTACAATTTTGCCATTTAAATATTTTGCCGTATCTCTTCTCGTTTACTCACAAAATTCATTTTTCACTCTTTCCGGATTTTATGACCATAAGTAGTGGGAAAATAGCGGTTCTGGGACACTAGAGAAATCGTAATTTTAGTATTTCAGCTTTAGCTGCCAAATGCATTTCTTCTCGTTTACTCAAAAAAATACATTTTTACTTTTTCCGGATTTTGTGAACGTAAGTAGTGGGAAAATACCGGTTCCGGTCCACTAGAGAAATCGTAATTTTAGTATTTCAGTTCTAGTGGCCTAACGGTTAGTCTTATCTGAAATATGAGAGCAATATTACGATAGGGAATTGGATGATCTCCAATTTTGGTCCTTTGACTTTTTGTCGTACATCGCACCGTTAACCCTTCAAACTGATTTTTGTGAAATTATATTTAGATTTAGGGCCCTAGCGACTAAATGGTTTGTCCTACAAAAATGTTTAAATGACAACTTTTATAGGTCTTTTTAATGTCTACAATTTTGATTCTAACATACTTTGCCGTATCTCTTTCCGTTTACTCTCAAAATTAAATTTTTACTTTTTCCCAGTTTTGTGATAAATAAGTAGTGGCTTTTGGCCAACTAGAGAAATTGTAATTTTAGTATTTCAGCTCTAGCGGCTAAACGGTTAGGCCATTTATAGATTTGAGACTACTACGGTACTGAATTGGATGAACTAGATTTTGGTCCTGTGTCTTTTTGTTGTACATCGCACCAATTGCGTAAATCTCCAGACTAATTTTTGTGCAATCGCGTTTTCAGTTTTTCCACTCTACTGACTAAACGATTGGTTCTATCGAAAAATGTTGCTGAATATGACTGAAATATTTTATTAATGGCTTACAGTTTTCATTTTGCCGTATTTCTACACATTAGCTATCAAAACATATTTATTACAGGACCAGATAGTTACCGAAAACTCGAAATTGGGGACCTTACCTTCTTTTAAGAGACTATTAAAAATATGAATTCAGCTATTGTCGGGGCTGGTGTTACTAATTTACATACTTTTAGTAAGTTCCTCCTCGGATTTTAGGGAATCTTTTTAAAACTTTGGAGTCTTGATTCCTACATATTTTGCCGTATTTCTTCCCGTTTAATCCAAAAATACATTTTTCACTTTTTCCCAATTTCGTGAACATAAATAGTGGCAAATAGTTGGTTCCGGTCAAATAGAGAAATCGTAATTTTAGTCCGAATGAGCTAGAAACTTGAAATTGGTACACACGTAGTTTGTACGGTCAATACAAATAGAAAATCCCAAAACATTGAATTTCTAATTTTAACCTCCTTAAAAAAATTTTTTTTTCATGGTAAAATCTACACTATGTAAGGCTTTTCTAAATACACTGTAACTTTTGAATATGTATCTCGAATATGAGGGAACGTTCATAGTCAGGAATTAGACGCTCTACAAGTTTAGTCTCGTGAAATTTTTCCGTATCTCACTCCCTTAACCCTTAAAAAGGGGCATACTTTCAAAATTACCAATTTTTTCAAGAAAATCTCGTTATTTTAATATTTTTATTTACTAACATGGCACACGGATGCTTGAACTTTAGTACATTATGGTCTCAACTAGATCTTACCACAGTGGTAGCCATTGACCAATCTCAATTATAATTAAGTCTAAAAAAATTAAAAAAAACAAAACATTCTTAAAATTTTTTCGTGTTAAGTGTTTGTAAATTACTTTACCCTGCCAAATATACTGCAATATTGAAATTTGTTTTGCCAGTATTATATTGTATTTTAGACGCTCTACAAGTTCGGTCCTATGCAATTTTGCCGTATCTCACCCCCTCCACCTGTAAAGAGGGGCGTACTTTCACAATATCGAAATTCTTTCACCAAAATTACTCTATTTCAATATTTATCGTTTACTTTTTATAACACATACATGCCTCAAATTTTGTATACACGCTGAATATATCTAGCTTTTACTATAGAAGCAGCCAAAGGCCGATTTCAATCCAAGGTTAGTAAAAAAACTGTGAAAATACTAAATTATTAACCTGTTTTATGTATAGTTTTTGGTGATTTTGTTAAACCCGATAAAGGTACTGCCATACCGATATACTTTTTGTCAGCATTATATTATTTTTAGATTCTCTATAAGCTCGCCCCTTAAGATTTTGTAGCATTTCACTCTCTTCACCAAAAAAGGGGTGTATTTTCAAAATTCTTTCACAAAAATTGAGTTTTGTAATATTTTTTATTTACTGTTATGACAATTAGATGCCTGAAATTTAGCTACACACACATACCATGAGCATTAAATATAAAATATAAAAGAAAAGTATCAATTTAAGCTTTAAATATCAAGAGAATATCTTAAATGTTTTAAGACTTCCAGAACTATTAAACTAAGTCAGCAAAGATAAGGATAGAGTTGGGGGTGGAGGCCTCAATTAGCCTGTTCAGTTCTTAAGACTTAGAACAATTAACGAATTTGGGGCAACCCAAAATGGGGGCATGGGGGCGGAGCCCCCATCGAGCCGTAGGCGAGTATACCGTATGTTCCTCGACTTCTTAAAATGAGAGGCCTATTATATAAAACAATTAAGTAGCCTATCTAAGTGTACAATATAAATTAATACCCCCGTCGCAGCAGACCTGCGTACTCAGCAAATTTCCAAATTAGTAGTTTTAAATGACCAGAAAAACCTGTCAAACAAATATTATCACAAGCTCATGAATAGGGGAATAAATGTCTATTCTCCTTATGATAAATGTAGAGTATGCAGGTATGCTGCCATGGGGAACACTAAAAGTAGATTTTTAGCATAAAAAATTATTTTGACCATATGAAGCCATAAGGTAAATGCCCCAAATACCGACACCTTAAGGCTGAATTCCATTTTATATAAGCAGAAAAACATTTAAAGGTTATGTAATGCTTGAGTATTATGAATTAACTAATTTCGCCATTTCAAAAACTTTCAGATTACATTAAAATATTTAAGAAAAACGATAATCTTGACCGTTTTTAAGCACCTAAAACTCGGGAAAACAAGTTTGTCAATTTACCAAATATACCGACGACAATGCAAAAAATACCGACATCTCATGTCCTAATTACCGACATCGACATTTTAATACCAATTTGACAAAGAAGAGGAGCATTATCGTACTAATAAAAAATATTTTTTGGTTGTTTGTTCTTTTATTTACCCATCCCACAATTTTTGTTTTAATATGTTGTCATTATCCATCTCCCAAAATTAAAAACTTTAAGGTCTGACGATTCTTCAATTGGATGAGAAAGCCAACCTAACTCTTAATTTTACAGAAAACTAATTAAAAAAAGTTTAATAAAATTTATTTATACTTGATAAAAGTAAGTTCAATATCTTCAGTATCATCTAGATGCAAAATTGCAAACAAATACCGAAATACTACGAATTTACGCTATGAGAGAATAGACGACAGAAGTAGAAAACGAGGAATAGCCGGCAGACGACAGCTTTAATGGCGGCAAACGGCAGCCGACTGCTGAGTGCCGACCTTACTTTGTAATGCCAAAATTAAAAGCTGTTGAGTTTGTTTCTGTATTATATTGGAATATTATTATAACAAACCTAAAACATTAGGAATGAGAAATATTTTATGCAATATGTACAATTAATTACATATTCTTCAACTTATTTAATACAAACAAGTTATACCATACATAACACATAACCTCAATAAATTGCAACAGTACAGTTGAATATTAGCGAATTTCCTTTAGAAATAAGCTATTACCGTCGTTTTCATGGGAGCTGCCGTTTGTATCGATGTAGGGACACCTCTGCGATTACATAATTATATATATTATCTTGTGGCTTTTTATGTGTACTTTCTGGATACGTAGTGATTATTTGTCGGTAACACATTTAAAACTGCTCAAATAACGATTTACTAAAAAATTTAACATGGGCTTATATGGGAAATAGAATTTTTAATTTTGAGCGCTTGTGAACACGATAACTAGTGCAAAAATCGTCTGATCATCATGAATTTTGGTACAGGCATGTAAAGTTAGATTCTCTTGGATGAGTTCGTTAACCAGTAAGATCGGCCCAACTTCAGTAGGGAAAGTGGGGATTTTACCCCTCAAAAGTGGGTTTTTTCCACTTTTCACATAGATATTTTTATTTTATTACCTTTTAGTGTACACCATTAGATTCAGCTCGAAAAAACAAACAATTTGGTATGTTTAATTATTGCTCTACTTCCACTGGTTACCGAGATATTAGCGAATTTCCTTTAGAAATAAGCTATTACCGTCGTTTTCATGGGAGCTGCCGTTTGTATCGATGTAGGGACACCTCTGCGATTACATAATTATATATATTATCTTGTGGCTTTTTATGTGTACTTTCTGGATACGTAGTGATTATTTGTCGGTAACACATTTAAAACTGCTCAAATAACGATTTACTAAAAAATTTAACATGGGCTTTATGGGAAATAGAATTTTTAATTTGAGCGCTTGTGAACACGATAACTAGTGCAAAAATCGTCTGATCATCATGAAATTTGGTACAGGGATGTAAAGTTAGATTCTCTTGGATGAGTTCGTTAACCAGTAAGATCGGCCCAACTTCAGTAGGGAAAGTGGGGGATTTTACCCCTCAAAAGTGGGTTTTTTCCACTTTTCACATAGATATTTTTATTTTATTACCTTTTAGTGTACACCATTAGATTCAGCTCGAAAAAACAAACAATTTGGTATGTTTAATTATTGCTATACTTCCACTGGTTACCGAGATATTAACGAATTTCCTTTAGAAATAAGCTATTACCGTCGTTTTCATGGGAGCTGCCGTTTGTATCGATGTAGGGACACCTCTGCGATTACATAATTATATATATTATCTTGTGGCTTTTTATGTGTACTTTCTGGATACGTAGTGATTATTTGTCGGTAACACATTTAAAACTGCTCAAATAACGATTTACTAAAAAATTTAACATGGGCTTTATGGGAAATAGAATTTTTAATTTTGAGCGCTTGTGAACACGATAACTAGTGCAAAAATCGTCTGATCATCATGAAATTTGGTACAGGGATGTAAAGTTAGATTCTCTTGGATGAGTTCGTTAACCAGTAAGATCGGCCCAACTTCAGTAGGGAAAGTGGGGGATTTTACCCCTCAAAAGTGGGTTTTTTTTCCACTTTTCACATAGATATTTTTATTTTATTACCTTTTAGTGTACACCATTAGATTCAGCTCGAAAAAACAAACAATTTGGTATGTTTAATTATTGCTCTACGTCCACTGGTTACCGAGATATTAGCGAATTTCCTTTAGAAATAAGCTATTACCGTCGTTTTCATGGGAGCTGCCATTTGTATCGATGAAGGGACACCTCTGCGATTACGTAATTATATATATTATATTGTGGATTTAAGCGAATTTCCCTATAGGGAATACGCTATTACGGTAGTAGTCATGGTAAGACCTAAGCCCGGGGACCATGATACTTTTTCGTTTTGAGGTCCCTAGAAGCCAAAAACACCGTTCGTTCAAATTGATATATATGTATATATATAGATATGTATGTGTCCATGAACACGATAACTTTTGAACGGAACCTCCGATTTTGATGAAATTTGGTGCAGGGGTGTAAGCCAGCGTCTGCTAGGTTGAGTTCGCGAACCAGAATGATCGGACCATGAGAACGGGGTTTTATGGGGTTTCAAAAGGGTAAAAAATGGGTTTTTGGCTTTTTTTACTTTTATTTATAAAATTCAACAATTTTAACTTAAACCATTTAAAAGAGCTTAAAAAACAAACAATCTAGTATTTTGAATTTTTTACCTAGCTTAAATGGTTATCGAGAAAATCCAAAAACTGTGTTTTCCATGTTATTCTTACGGGAAATTAACAAAACCTTCTATATTGCTTATTTATTGACATATCTTGATAAAATTTGGTAAGTACATTCATTCGGAAGCGTTTAACTTATAACTTATAATATATACAGCCCCATGTGTAACTGACTCACTCACTCACTCACTCACTTATATGGGATACGAAGTTCTGACGTAACCATTTAAGCTAGAGACTTGTAATTTGGCATACGTCTAGCCTGAACGGTCAATGCTAAGTGTAAAATCTTAAACTTGCAAATTTTTTATTTTAACCTACCAAAAAAAATTCAAAATGGCGGATTTTTGAAATTGTAATTTTAGTTTTTTCGCTCTAGCGGCCAAACGCTTCGTCCTATCTAAAATCTGAGAACAATACTACGATAGGGAATTTAACTATCTACAATTTTGGTCCTGTGACTTTTTATTGTATCTCGCACCGTTAAGCCTCCAGAGCGTTTTTAATGAAATGCCGTTTTCGGTTTTCGGGCTCTAGTGACTAAACGGATGGTCGTAAAAACTTTTTAAAGATTTATTTCGATAGATCTTTTTAATATCTACAATTTTGCCATTTAAATATTTTGCCGTATCTCTTCTCGTTTACTCACAAAATTCATTTTTCACTCTTTCCGGATTTTATGACCATAAGTAGTGGGAAAATAGCGGTTCTGGGACACTAGAGAAATCGTAATTTTAGTATTTCAGCTTTAGCTGCCAAATGCATTTCTTCTCGTTTACTCAAAAAATACATTTTTACTTTTTCCGGATTTTGTGAACGTAAGTAGTGGGAAAATACCGGTTCCGGTCCACTAGAGAAATCGTAATTTTAGTATTTCAGTTCTAGTGGCCTAACGGTTAGTCTTATCTGAAATATGAGAGCAATATTACGATAGGGAATTGGATGATCTCCAATTTTGGTCCTTTGACTTTTTGTCGTACATCGCACCGTTAACCCTCCAAACTGATTTTTGTGAAATTTATATTTAGATTTAGGGCCCTAGCGACTAAATGGTTTGTCCTACAAAAATGTTTAAATGACAACTTTTATAGGTCTTTTTAATGTCTACAATTTTGATTCTAACATACTTTGCCGTATCTCTTTCCGTTTACTCTCAAAATTAAATTTTTACTTTTTCCCAGTTTTGTGATAAATAAGTAGTGGCTTTTGGCCAACTAGAGAAATTGTAATTTTAGTATTTCAGCTCTAGCGGCTAAACGGTTAGGGCCATTTATAGATTTGAGACTACTACGGTACTGAATTGGATGAACTAGATTTTGGTCCTGTGTCTTTTTGTTGTACATCGCACCAATTGCGTAAATCTCCAGACTAATTTTTGTGCAATCGCGTTTTCAGTTTTTCCACTCTACTGACTAAACGATCGGTTCTATCGAAAAATGTTGCTGAATATGACTGAAATATTTTATTAATGGCTTACAGTTTTCATTTTGCCGTATTTCTACACATTAGCTATCAAAACATATTTATTACAGGACCAGAATAGTTACCGAAAACTCGAAATTGGGGACCTTACCTTCTTTTAAGAGACTATTAAAAATATGAATTCAGCTATTGTCGGGGCTGGTGTTACTAATTTACATACTTTTAGTAAGTTCCTCCTCGGATTTTAGGGAATCTTTTTAAAACTTTGGAGTCTTGATTCCTACATATTTTGCCGTATTTCTTCCCGTTTAATCCAAAAATACATTTTTCACTTTTTCCCAATTTCGTGAACATAAATAGTGGCAAATAGTTGGTTCCGGTCAAATAGAGAAATCGTAATTTTAGTCCGAATGAGCTAGAAACTTGAAATTTGGTACACACGTAGTTTGTACGGTCAATACAAATAGAAAATCCCAAAACATTGAATTTTCTAATTTTAACCTCCTTAAAAAAAATTATTTTTTCATGGTAAAATCTACACTATGTAAGGCTTTTCTAAATACACTGTAACTTTTGAATATGTATCTGGAATATGAGGGAACGTTCATAGTCAGGAATTAGACGCTCTACAAGTTTAGTCTCGTGAAATTTTTCCGTATCTCACTCCCTTCACCCTTAAAAAGGGGCATACTTTCAAAATTACCAATTTTTTCAAGAAAATCTCGTTATTTTAATATTTTTATTTACTAACATGGCACACGGATGCTTGAACTTTAGTACATTATGGTCTCAACTAGATCTTACCACAGTGGTAGCCATTGACCAATCTCAATTATAATTAAGTCTAAAAAAATTAAAAAAAACAAAACATTTTTAAAATTTTTTTCGTGTTAAGTGTTTGTAAATTACTTTACCCTGCCAAATATACTGCAATATTGAAATTTGTTTTGCCAGTATTATATTGTATTTTAGACGCTCTACAAGTTCGGTCCTATGCAATTTTGCCGTATCTCACCCCCTCCACCTGTAAAGAGGGGCGTACTTTCACAATATCGAAATTCTTTCACCAAAATTACTCTATTTCAATATTTATTGTTTACTTTTATAACACATACATGCCTCAAATTTTGTATACACTCTGAATATATCTAGCTTTTACTATAGAAGCAGCCAAAGGCCGATAATCCAAGGTTAGTAAAAAAACTGTGAAAATACTAAATTATTAACCTGTTTTATGTATAGTTTTTGGTGATTTTGTTAAACCCGATAAAGGTACTGCCATACCGATATACTTTTTGTCAGCATTATATTATTTTTAGATTCTCTATAAGCTCGCCCCTTAAGATTTTGTAGCATTTCACTCTCTTCACCAAAAAAGGGGTGTATTTTCAAAATTCTTTCACAAAAATTGAGTTTTGTAATATTTTTTATTTACTGTTATGACAATTAGATGCCTGAAATTTAGCTACACACACATACCATGAGCATTAAATATAAAATATAAAAGAAAAGTATCAATTTAAGCTTTAAATATCAAGAGAATATCTTAAATGTTTTAGACTTCCAGAACTATTAAACTAAGTCAGCGAAGATAAGGATAGAGTTGGGGGTGGAGGCCTCAATTAGCCTGTTCAGTTCTTAAGACTTAGAACAATTAACGAATTTGGGGCAACCCAAAATGGGGGCATGGGGGCGGAGCCCCCATCGAGCCGTAGGCGAGTATACCGTATGTTCCTCGACTTCTTAAAATGAGAGGCCTATTATATAAAACAATTAAGTAGCCTATCTAAGTGTACAATATAAATTAATACCCCCGTCGCAGCAGACCTGCGTACTCAGCAAATTTCCAAATTAGTAGTTTTAAATGACCAGAAAAACCTGTCAAACAAATATTATCACAAGCTCATGAATAGGGGAATAAATGTCTATTCTCCTTATGATAAATGTAGAGTATGCAGGTATGCTGCCATGGGGAACACTAAAAGTAGATTTTTAGCATAAAAAATTATTTTGACCATATGAAGCCATAAGGTAAATGCCCCAAATACCGACACCTTAAGGCTGAATTCCATTTTATATAAGCAGAAAAACATTTAAAGGTTATGTAATGCTTGAGTATTATGAATTAACTAATTTCGCCATTTCAAAAACTTTCAGATTACATTAAAATATTTAAGAAAAACAATAATCTTGACCGTTTTTAAGCACCTAAAACTCGGGAAAACAAGTTTGTCAATTTACCAAATATACCGACGACAATGCAAAAAATACCGACATCTCATGTCCTAATTACCGACATCGACATTTTAATACCAATTTGACAAAGAAGAGGAGCATTATCGTACTAATAAAAAATATTTTTTGGTTGTTTGTTCTTTTATTTACCCATCCCACAATTTTTGTTTTAATATGTTGTCATTATCCATCTCCCAAAATTAAAAACTTTAAGGTCTGACGATTCTTCAATTGGATGAGAAAGCCAACCTAACTCTTAATTTTACAGAAAACTAATTAAAAAAAGTTTAATAAAATTTATTTATACTTGATAAAAGTAAGTTCAATATCTTCAGTATCATCTAGATGCAAAATTGCAAACAAATACCGAAATACTACGAATTTACGCTATGAGAGAATAGACGACAGAAGTAGAAAACGAGGAATAGCCGGCAGACGACAGCTTTAATGGCGGCAAACGGCAGCCGACTGCTGAGTGCCGACCTTACTTTGTAATGCCAAAATTAAAAGCTGTTGAGTTTGTTTCTGTATTATATTGGAATATTATTATAACAAACCTAAAACATTAGGAATGAGAAATATTTTATGCAATATGTACAATTAATTACATATTCTTTAACTTATTTAATACAAACAAGTTATACCATACATAACACATAACCTCAATAAATTGCAACAGTACAGTTGAATATTAGCGAATTTCCTTTAGAAATAAGCTATTACCGTCGTTTTCATGGGAGCTGCCGTTTGTATCGATGTAGGGACACCTCTGCGATTACATAATTATATATATTATCTTGTGGCTTTTTATGTGTACTTTCTGGATACGTAGTGATTATTTGTCGGTAACACATTTAAAACTGCTCAAATAACGATTTACTAAAAAATTTAACATGGGCTTATATGGGAAATAGAATTTTTAATTTTGAGCGCTTGTGAACACGATAACTAGTGCAAAAATCGTCTGATCATCATGAATTTTGGTACAGGCATGTAAAGTTAGATTCTCTTGGATGAGTTCGTTAACCAGTAAGATCGGCCCAACTTCAGTAGGGAAAGTGGGGGATTTTACCCCTCAAAAGTGGGTTTTTTCCACTTTTCACATAGATATTTTTATTTTATTACCTTTTAGTGTACACCATTAGATTCAGCTCGAAAAAACAAACAATTTGGTATGTTTAATTATTGCTCTACTTCCACTGGTTACCGAGATATTAGCGAATTTCCTTTAGAAATAAGCTATTACCGTCGTTTTCATGGGAGCTGCCGTTTGTATCGATGTAGGGACACCTCTGCGATTACATAATTATATATATTATCTTGTGGCTTTTTATGTGTACTTTCTGGATACGTAGTGATTATTTGTCGGTAACACATTTAAAACTGCTCAAATAACGATTTACTAAAAAATTTAACATGGGCTTTATGGGAAATAGAATTTTTAATTTTGAGCGCTTGTGAACACGATAACTAGTGCAAAAATCGTCTGATCATCATGAAATTTGGTACAGGGATGTAAAGTTAGATTCTCTTGGATGAGTTCGTTAACCAGTAAGATCGGCCCAACTTCAGTAGGGAAAGTGGGGGATTTTACCCCTCAAAAGTGGGTTTTTTCCACTTTTCACATAGATATTTTTATTTTATTACCTTTTAGTGTACACCATTAGATTCAGCTCGAAAAAACAAACAATTTGGTATGTTTAATTATTGCTCTACTTCCACTGGTTACCGAGATATTAGCGAATTTCCTTTAGAAATAAGCTATTACCGTCGTTTTCATGGGAGCTGCCGTTTGTATCGATGTAGGGACACCTCTGCGATTACATAATTATATATATTATCTTGTGGCTTTTTATGTGTACTTTCTGGATACGTAGTGATTATTTGTCGGTAACACATTTAAAACTGCTCAAATAACGATTTACTAAAAAATTTAACATGGGCTTTATGGGAAATAGAATTTTTAATTTTGAGCGCTTGTGAACACGATAACTAGTGCAAAAATCGTCTGATCATCATGAAATTTGGTACAGGGATGTAAAGTTAGATTCTCTTGGATGAGTTCGTTAACCAGTAAGATCGGCCCAACTTCAGTAGGGAAAGTGGGGGATTTTACCCCTCAAAAGTGGGTTTTTTCCACTTTTCACATAGATATTTTTATTTTATTACCTTTTAGTGTACACCATTAGATTCAGCTCGAAAAAACAAACAATTTGGTATGTTTAATTATTGCTATACTTCCACTGGTTACCGAGATATTAACGAATTTCCTTTAGAAATAAGCTATTACCGTCGTTTTCATGGGAGCTGCCGTTTGTATCGATGTAGGGACACCTCTGCGATTACATAATTATATATATTATCTTGTGGCTTTTTATGTGTACTTTCTGGATACGTAGTGATTATTTGTCGGTAACACATTTAAAACTGCTCAAATAACGATTTACTAAAAAATTTAACATGGGCTTTATGGGAAATAGAATTTTTAATTTTGAGCGCTTGTGAACACGATAACTAGTGCAAAAATCGTCTGATCATCATGAAATTTGGTACAGGGATGTAAAGTTAGATTCTCTTGGATGAGTTCGTTAACCAGTAAGATCGGCCCAACTTCAGTAGGGAAAGTGGGGGATTTTACCCTCAAAAGTGGGTTTTTTCCACTTTTCACATAGATATTTTTATTTTATTACCTTTTAGTGTACACCATTAGATTCAGCTCGAAAAAACAAACAATTTGGTATGTTTAATTATTGCTCTACGTCCACTGGTTACCGAGATATTAGCGAATTTCCTTTAGAAATAAGCTATTACCGTCGTTTTCATGGGAGCTGCCATTTGTATCGATGTAGGGACACCTCTGCGATTACGTAATTATATATATTATATTGTGGATTTAAGCGAATTTCCCTATAGGGAATACGCTATTACGGTAGTAGTCATGGTAAGACCTAAGCCCGGGACCATGATACTTTTTCGTTTTGAGGTCCCTAGAAGCCAAAAACACCGTTCGTTCAAATTGATATATATGTATATATATAGATATGTATGTGTCCATGAACACGATAACTTTTGAACGGAACCTCCGATTTTGATGAAATTTGGTGCAGGGGTGTAAGCCAGCGTCTGCTAGGTTGAGTTCGCGAACCAGAATGATCGGACCATGAGAACGGGGTTTTATGGGGTTTCAAAAGGGTAAAAAATGGGTTTTTGGCTTTTTTTACTTTTATTTATAAAATTCAACAATTTTAACTTAAACCATTTAAAAGAGCTTAAAAAACAAACAATCTAGTATTTTGAATTTTTTACCTAGCTTAAATGGTTATCGAGAAAATCCAAAAACTGTGTTTTCCATGTTATTCTTACGGGAAATTAACAAAACCTTCTATATTGCTTATTTATTGACATATCTTGATAAAATTTGGTAAGTACATTCATTCGGAAGCGTTTAACTTATATTTGCTTAGAAAACTCATATGGCGGCAAACCTACGTACTTACCCCTATGGAGTTTATGGGGAAAATAAAAAGAACACCATAAATGGATAAAATTTGGTATGTACATTCCATAGGTTGGGTTTAACTTATATTTACCAACAAAACCCATTTGGCGGCAAACCTACATACTCCCATCCCCATGGATTTTATGGGGAAATAGAAACTATGCCAAGATTCCATTGGAAATTCGCTGAGTACGCAGGTCTGCTGCGACGGGGGTATTTTTACCTAGAAGCAGTCAAGACTAAGTGGACTATCTTTGACGCTGAACTTCTTTTACTTGCAGCTTAATCATGTGTTTCTAACATTCTAGATATCGTGTTTCTAACCGTCAAATGTTGATGTTCAATCAAAACAAACAAACCTTGAATGCACGTCTTTTTATATATTTTTTTATAAACATATAAGTTATAATGCATAATTGACAGGACACACATGATTATGCTACTAGCAAAAGAAGTTCAACGTCAAAGACAGTCCACTTAGTCTTGACCGCTTCTAGGTAAAATAATTCAACTAACTGTATAAAAGTTTGGTGAAGTTGGCAAACACGAAACCACAAATATCAGAATAATATTTGATATAACTTTATAATGAATATTTATAAAAGTCATTACAATTTGGTATAATATGAAACTAAAACATGTTTTATATCAAGTGTTGGTATTAATAGTTGGGAAAAAATAATACCGACAATGGTGACAACACTATGTCGGCATTTGGTGCAGTGATGAAATTTTGTTTCAAATACCAACATCGCAAATTAAATTACAATAAAAAAAAGATATCAGTATTTATGATTAATATTTGAAACCCTTATTATTTGGTCTCCAATTAAAACATAAGTTTAATACAACCATATAATTATTCAAATACTTATTCCCTAAGCCAGATTTTTATGTTCCTAGAGGAAACCTGTAAGATTCTTAGCTAAAATCATAAATAAGAACAAGGCCAGACAAAACTTACAAGCACACACTTATAAAAGGTGGAAAATTGTTTCTTTTAATTTTTTCTCATAGAAAAAAATACCACAAACTCATCTGACTTTGAAAGTAGCCAATACAGATGATGAACAGCTTAGATTTTGTGATCAAATGTGACCTTGTCGGTATTTGGTACACTGTCGGTATTTGGGGCATTTACCTTATACTAAGTTTCATCAATATCTGTCCATTGCTAACGGAGTTTGCCTATTCTCCATATGATTAACATGGGAAAAGAGTATGCAGGTTTGCTGCCATCATAAGCACAAAAACCAAGATTTTTTACCACAAATGGATGAATCTCAACCAAATGAAGCTGAATGCCAAGTTTCATCCCTAAAACATTGGTTAATAAGTGAAATATTAACACATCCTTATTCTCCATGAGATTAACATTGGAGCCTCAAAATACTACGTACTGTCTTTAGACTTTTTAATATCTTGGTAACCAATAGAGGTAGAGCAAAGCTTCAAAATACTAAATTGTGTATTTTTTTTAACTAAATCCAATGGTCAAAATAAAAATTTAAAATTTTTTAAAATTACATATGAAAAATGCAAAAAAAAACATTTTTGGGGTACAAAACCCCCCAAAACTACCCCTTCCGATAGGTCGATATGTCTGGTTTACGAACTCATCCGAATAAATGTAGGATTACACATCTCATCTCTACCAAATTTGGTGTCGATCGGACCATTTTTACGAGAGTTATTGTGTCTTGGGACACATACATATATATAAATTTTAATGACTTATTTTTGTTCTCTGGGCACCTAAAAACGAAAAAGTAACATGGTCCCGGGCTTAGGTCTTACCATGAGACCTACGGTAATAGCTTATTCCCTATGGGAAATTCGCTAAAAACTTGAAAAAATTCAAATCAGCCTTTTACTCTTTAGATTGAAACTTTTTATCTTGGCGGGACTTTCTATTGCAGGGCTCAAGTTTTTACATTATAACAAAAGAACGCGCAATCGTACAATGCTCTCTCTTACACAGCTAGAAGGGTACTGAACGGCTGCGCACGCCAACATAAGACTGGCGGCGCTACAGTACCCCTGCTACTTATCGCGCCATGCTCAAGATCCTAGCAATAAATCTGAAATTTTGGTTGTGAGATTGTGGCTTTGAAACTTGTAAGAGTTGATATTTTATTGTCAATATTATTCTTCATGTGAAACTAGTTATTCAAGCTCCATTAAGATTGCAGTAGTGATTTGGTACTTTTGTTTGGGTACAAAACAATATTAATTTAACATAATAATATGAAAGGTAATAGTCGAGCTATTCTTATGCAAGGCCTTAACACATTTGGCATGGCTTAACAACTGTTTTAAACTTGTAAAAAACTATGGTATGCAGAGTGCCACCATATTGCATATTTACCACTTCGGTATGTAATGCCCTAACATTAACAGGTCTATTCATCTGAAATCATCCAACGGTAATTGCTTGACTATTAAAAATGAAAATAATGTGTTGACCTTACTTTTATATCAGTACATAGATCATAATCAGTCTAAGTAGGCTGGCGTTTTTGTATAGGCCCTAATGTATGCATTATTTTTTCAGTTGTGAGTGATAAGTGAACCAAAATGTTCTACGCTCATTTTGTATTGGCCAAAAAGGGCCCTCTGGCCCGAATTTGGCTTGCTGCCCATTGGGACAAGAAGCTGACTAAAGCACATGTATTTGAAACCAATATTGAGAAGTCTGTTGATGGAATTCTTCAACCAAAGGTCAGTATATTTTATAGACAGTCATTGATTGTGATCTTTAATGTTCTATTATGCGTCATTGTGATGGTTAAATGAAAACACATCAAAATATGTTTTATTAAATTTAATTGTATGCTTGAAGCCTACCAATAGTAATTAATTTCTTTTAGTGATAAACAAATTTTTTTTATAACTAATCTCAATAGATTTATAATTTTCTTAATAGAAAATGGTGCCCCTAAGATAAGATGATTTTTCTTGTTTTTGGACGTGCTATTAGTAGTGCTAATTAGTAGTGCTCTTATGCATTAATACAATAGCACACCTGGTGCTATTGGTAGTATAATAAGTTAGTATAACCTTATATTATCATACATTGGTACCTTGATGCATCAAACCTCAATATATCAAAATCCTTGATGTAATGAAGTTCTCTCATTCTCCTTGAACCTGCCTATAAATCTACTGATATTTCTACCTCTATATATTGACGGATTAGCAAGGACAACATAAATAGGCCTATAACCAAGTTTTGGAACGCCGATGTACGACCTAACCACCTCTATCTATCGAAGTTAAAAAAAGAACAAGCTGAATCATTGAACTCATCCATTTTCTTTCATGTTTCAACCTGTCGCTCTACATTATGAAAATTAGGGAATTATTAGGGCTCTTAATTCTTAATCTAGGGCTCTTAATTAGGGGGAATTAGGGCTCTACATTAGGGAATTATGAAAATGGCGGCGGCTGATCCGAAACTTGTGTGTCCAAGGTGTAAAAAAGCGGTTAAAGAAAATTCAAGAGGACTGCAGTGTGACGGAATTTGCGATTTGTGGCACCATTCATCATGTGTGGACGTTGACACGGTAAATTATAATAAAATTGTGGACTTAGGAGATGAAGTGAAGTGGATCTGTAAACCATGCTGCGTCAGACTTGAAACGATGAGAAAGCAAACTATCGGCGCTTTGGATTATTTTAATCTCCATGAGTTGGTCGGTAAGCTAGTTACCCTAGTGAAGGGAGTCACTGAGGATAATTCTACACTAATTAATAGGATGGATAAAGTTACTCAAGACTTTACTAAGTTACTTAAGACTACTGTTAATAGACTGGATAATAAGAGTCAAGTGCGTTTCAGAGGTTATCATAAACAAACTGAATCGATTGGTGATATCGATAGTGTCAGCACAAAATCGAATGAAGTAATCGTTCCAGATACCGAAACATCGATTCTCAATACTTCGATGTCAGTCCAACCGAAAGTCGACAATCTTATCCCTGAACAAGTGTCAAATGAAGTGATGGAATCTGTCGAAATTGAGCCATCACGAAAGCCTAGCGGTCCTACGAATACTAAGGATAATGACGGGTGGATTCTATCTAAATCACGCAAAAATAAAAAAGAATCATATGTAAGCAATCTAAAAACTGCTGTGAATAAAGAGAGTGAGTCTTCGTATAAACAATATAACCGACGGAATGGCGGAGTTGGAGTCTCGCACTATGCCAACGAGGACAAGAGGAACAGTGGTAAAATGAATCTGAAAAGCAATGTCAACAATAACAATGTCGTAATTGGTACTTCAGAAAAAGATGGCATCATTGCGGCAGGGCAAAAGAAAGCTTGGATATTTGTTGGACGCATGAAAAGCGATACAACTGCAGAAGCTGTCAGTAGTTTTGTGAAACAGTCCTTTCCCAATATCGAAATTAATGTAGAAAAACTGGAATCTAAAGGACTGAATGCGTGCTTCAGGCTCTCAGCCGATCTTGAAAGGAAGGATGAATTGATGAATCCAGCAATATGGCCTAAAAATACGTTGCTGAAACGTTTTTTATTCAGAAGAGGGAAGAACCATATTGCAACGTAATAGAAAATGTAGGAGTTAGGCCTATTGAGGAACAAGCCCCCACAGTTAAGGATTCATTCTCCAGGGATAAACATAGGCCTAACCTCACAAACATTACAATCAGTGCAGTGAATGTGCAGTGCCTAAGAAATAAATGTGAATTAATCTCAATATTTGCAGATGAAAATAAATGTGATATTTTATTCATTTCAGAGCACTGGCTCGTGCAAGAAGAAATCCAATTCTTTAAGAATTTGGACAAATTTAACTTAGTAAGTTTTTTCTGCCGGTCACAAAGTAAGAATGGTGGTGCAGCACTATATGTATCCAACACATTACACTGCAAACCTTTAAACCTGGAAAAATACTGTGTTGAACTGGAATTTGAAGTGGCTGCGGCCCTGATTGTGGAATACTCAGCTATAGTGGTGTCAGTGTATAGGTCTACTGCTGGAGAATATGACTGTTTCTTCGATAGGCTCGACTCCTGCCTAGCCTACCTCCTCAACCTTAAGTCAAATACTATCATCATTGGTGGTGATTTTAACATCCACTTAGAATGCCCTTCAAGGGAAGAAGAGACCTTCTCTAACATTCTACGAAGCTACGGCCTCTACATAACATCTAGACGCCCCACTCGAGGAGTTGCATGCCTAGACACCATAGCAACTAACCTGGACTCCTGGAACTACAAGGTCGAGGTGTTGGAGCCAGTCATTGCTGACCATAAAGCTGTAATCATGGATGTAACCCTGGATAAACTGGTAAGTGGTAACAATGTACCTAGGACTAGGCCTACTTATGATAATCAATTAAGCATTAAAAGGAATATAAATAGTAATGATCTACCACTACTCCGAAATGAATTGCTACATGTAAATTGGAATCAAATATTGTCACAAGCTGCACCGGAGGGTCACTTTGATTGTTTTTTTTGATACCTTTCTGGAAGCGTTTGAATCTGTTTTTCCGGCCAAAATCTGTACAGGTAGGCCCAAACCTAAGGCTAGGATTGATGAAAGTAAACGTCCTGAGGTTAGCGATAAGTCATGGTATACCCAAGATCTATCTAGGTTACGTAGGTTTGTAGTTTTACTGCATGACCATTATAAGACTGCATGTGACTTAGCTTCTAAGGATAGATACTATAGCCTTTACTTAAGAGTGAAAAGAGACTATCAAATCAGGGTAAACGAAGCAAAAAGCTGTTCAATGTGGCTAAAATCAGTCAAGCCCCTAACACATGCAAAGCGGCATGGCAGATTGTAAACAAACATAGGGAGCCTAGATGTGTGGCCAAGATCTCAGCCACCCCTGATCAATTCAATGATTTTTTTGTTCAAGCGGTTAAGGACATTGTTGATAATTTGCCCCAGATACAGTTTGATCCAATTGATAATCTTGATGACACTTCCCCCTCCCTATCTTTTGAGACCTGGAAGGAGGTCAGCTCCAGCGACGTACGGAAAATTGTCAAAGGTTTTAAAGAATCAAATAGCCAGGATGTACATGGGATTTCTAGTTCAATTATAAAATCTGTGATTGACGTTATTGTGGACCCTCTTACAATAATCATTAATTCTATCCTCAGAAATGGCCTTTTCCCGAATAGTCTCAAGACTGCCCGGACAATCCCTATCTACAAGAAGGGAGATTCATCCATTTTATCAAACTACCGACCAATATCGATCCTGCCTACCCTGTCCAAAGTAATTGAGTCAGTCATGAAAGCTCAGCTCTTAGAATACCTTGAGAGCAACAACTTGATTTCTGAAGATCAGCACGGGTTCCGAAATGGACGTTCAACCACGTCAGCCCTCGCTAGTCTGACTAGCCGAATCTCAGAGGCTTTTGAGGACCGGGACTCAGTTATTTTAAGCTTATGCGATCTCAGTAAAGCTTTTGATGTGGTATCGCATGACATCTTAACAAGAAAACTGTCCAAATATGGGGTTGGGGGAGCAGTACTGCGGTCAATAAAAGACTTTTTGAAAGGCAGGAAACAACTTGTCTCTATTGGAGGGGCGATCTCTAACATAAGAGAGGTTGAGCATGGGGTTCCACAGGGTTCAGTCCTTGGCCCTCTACTCTTCACAGTTATGATAAACGATTTAAAGCTCAATAGGCGAACGTTGCTTTTCGCAGACGACACTACCCTGTTTACCAGAGGTAGTGATATCTTACAGTTGCGGGCTGAAGCTGACAACCTGATGGAGCGTGCCAAGGACTGGTTTGCCTGCAACAAGCTGAAACTTAATGAAGAAAAAACCCAGACCCTCGTATGCTCTTTGAAGACCGGAGCGCAGGGCGATGACACGGTGAAACTCCTTGGTTTTTGGATCGACAACAAACTAGGTTGGAATCAGCATGTATCTAACATCTGTGTGAAGCTGTCAAGAGTGACGTACCTGCTAAGGAAGCTTAGGGCAGTCATAACCAAACCTTACCTGCTCTCAATATTCCATGCGCTATTTCAAAGCCACATTTCAAATGGAATCGTTCTGTGGGGTCATTCTCCCTCGGTGTCTAACATCTTACTTCTACAGAAGAAGGCGCTAAGACTAATCACATCTTCAGGATACAGAGAGCACTGCCGACCGATATTTAAGGAGCTCGGTGTATTGACTGTCTATAGTCAGTACCTTTTCAGCAGCCTTGTCCTGCTCAAGCAGAACATAAAAAGCTTTTCTTTGAGACAGCACCAGCACAACCACAGAACCCGACATGCTGGAGACATCGACATGCCACGTTGCAGGCTCAGTGGCACACAAAAAGCTTATCCTTACTACGCCATAAGGATTTATAATGAATTGCCCGAGGCAGTGCGTAGGCTGGAGCTAAAGGAATTCAAAACATCATTAAAAGAGTATCTAGTGAGCAGGCCACTGTATTCGCTCAGTGAAGTCAGCGAAGTACCGCTTTTCAGCTAATCAGCTTGCCGCCATAGTGTAAATATTGTACATAAATATTAGTTTTAGTAACATTGACGCAACCTATCCGACAGTGTCGGTCAGCGGTGGAGGATCCAAGTATTCAAGTAAGTATTCAAGTAAGTATACATATGTTGCCTTTTGCTGTGATTTGTGTTCGCAGTGCTGTTCTTGTTTCCCACATTTGCAGTTAACTTATTGTGTTAGTGTTGATGCTTATTAAATAAACTTTGTGTGTTTGCAGCACTGTTTAGTTTTTTGTATGACCATTTATGATATAGTCTTTGTCCTGATCAGCTTGTGATAAAAATTTCATACTGTAGGATTTATAAAAAACTCAAAATGTTGGTTATGTAATCACAGTAAAGCAGTATTTACCTCAATTGCTAGGCCTATTGCAAAATAAGTAATGGTATTAGGAGGTGGTTTTGAATTTCAATATATCAAAGTTTGTAAAAAATAACCTAGATATAACGAACCATAGTATATTGAAGACCTTGATATCACGTTTTTATCATGTTTCTACATTCTCCTTCAGTTTTGATGTATTGAGGTTTCACAGTACTTGCCTAAATTGCCCATTTGAAGGGTCACTTAATTTGGTAAAAAAAAACATAGTCGGCCTACATTAATTTAAATAAATATTTGTTTGCTAAACGGTAAACAGAGATTTATGTAATCTTTTGAGTATGTGCAAGATTTCTGAGTTCCTAGTTTGAGACACCTGGAAAAAGTTGTACAAATTGTAAATCTATGTGATGTGGACTGAAAACCCTAATCTTTTATATTCCTCTGAATGAAAAAAATTGTAAATAGATAAAAAAAAAAAAATACTGGAGATCGCCTCCTGATTGAAATTTGACCAAAATTTCAGTTGATCTGGACCCAAGAAGTTTAAAAACATAACTGAAACATCTGTTCTTCCTATTTCTGTTTTTCTATAGTTATTTTTACAACAGCTGTCTACTGATTCAGTCAATTACTAGGGGGCCCGCGCAGCGCAATGCGCTGCATTTATTATAGATTGTTAAATCTTGCTCCATGGTAATGGACAGAGTTACTTTGAATAAAAATTAAACTATACTGAAAAGCAGATAAAAGATAATGGTGTTTCATCAATCGATCTTCATTACTAATTCTTCAACTTGCCAATGTGACACTGTTGAGATTTGGTGGTTGTTTCTTTTAGTTCAAAATTAGATAAGATTACGTAGTTGTTCTTTTGCCGATTTGTCTAAGGGTCTCTGTCTAAACACTCCTATAAAATCTAGAATAAATTCACAGATGTTGGATCTTCATAGTTCATCAAACTTAAAACT
The DNA here is from genome assembly GCA_030545055.2 of Neoaliturus tenellus. NCBI lineage: Eukaryota > Metazoa > Arthropoda > Insecta > Hemiptera > Cicadellidae > Neoaliturus > Neoaliturus tenellus. The sequence goes on from CM061533.1 coordinate 233,589,374, forward strand.
TAAATGACAACAGAATAAAAATCAACATTTCATTACAACTCCCCGGTCCTGTATGAGTTATTCAACACTCATTGCGGCTGTTATGAGGTAGTTGTCGACATAGTGAATGACTCCACATTACTATTAAAAAAGAACTAAAGCCCCTATAATTCGTAATTTTCCATGGCATTATAAAATGTAAATAAAGAAATCACTAAAATAAGGAGAATCTACATATTTGTTAGTGTGGTTCATTTTGGTTTGATGTGATATTTGTTTTTGATTGAAATTTCTCTTTGTACAACCCATATTTGAAATAAGCTTGTTTTCTACACTGGAAGTAAAAAAAAGAGAAAAAAAGAAAAAAACATTTAAATGTCGTTTCTTTTAAACATTAGTTTTAACATTGACTATGTACACTAACATGTGTATCATTCTGCATTAAATTTTTGTATAGTATTTAAACAAACAGGTTATAACATATACAACCAACTATCCCTTTTCCTTATAATTTGCAGAGTTTGAAAGCCCATGCACACAAATTTATTGTTCTATTTTAATATTTGTAAACTTTTGTTATTGTTTAAATACCAATCAGACAACCCATAAGACCCACGTCAAAAATTTCAATTTCCAAACTTGTTTTTGTAGGCCCTGCATGAATTTTTCTAGGGTTACGTTCTAAACTTATTTTGTGCCCAAATACACGTAAATGAAATGTTCAAGAAAATCTTGCCGCTAAATTTTGAGAAAAGGTTAAAATACGTCAAAAGACACTTCTTGTTTAAATATGAAATTGTATTGATATTTCAGTACCAGTAGTTCAATTGCTTGTATTCAGCTTTTAACATGTGTTGTCTGTTTTACAATCAACAGCTGTTTTATATTACAATTCAGTACAAATTGTTCCCCATGTTAATCTTATGGACAAAAAATGAACTTTGAGGGCTTCCCGTGAGCTTCAGAATTAAAATATCAAAAATCTAAAACCTTATTGCAAAACTACGAACTGAGACCATTCTTTTGACACCTCAAACTTTAAAATTGGTCCAGAAATAAGGGAGGAGTAGTGTTAACAAAAAAGGGCATCACGTATTATATATATAGATTCTTTCTCCATAAGATTATCATTGGAACTTTGAAAGCCTGTGAGGCGTAGCCCTTGAGTCAGATTTAAATTACAATGGGATTCTGCTCATCTACAGGACTTATACATTTCTAACGGTATATTCCCGGATTTCTCCTATGATGCACGCGAGCTGAGAAAAAAGGAGGAAACAAAACATGTTTGCTTATTAATATATAAATTTGCCTTGCTAAGTTTACACATAATTAATTTGTTATCATTAGTATCAAAGATTTATCATCAAAGCTTTTATTTAAGTGATGCTATGTACTTCTAGGTAAAAATGGCTCTACGTACTTCGGGTCACCTGTTGTTGGGAGTGGTGCGCATCTACTCGCGCAAGGCCAAGTATCTGCTGGCCGATTGTAATGAGGCATTTGTCAAGATCAAGATGGCATTTCGTCCGGGCATGGTGGACCTGCCAGAGGAACACCGGGAAGCTGCCGTCAACGCCATCACACTGCCCGAAGTCTTTCATGACTTTGACACTGCCATGCCTGAACTCAAGTGAGTTTTAACACTTAGCTTCTAATAGATAAAAAATATGGCATGGCTAGTGATAAATTTGCAGTATTAAACACACTAAAGCCTGTTTACAAATTATTTTACGTGATTTAAAACTGTATATCATCATAAACATTATAACCATTTTGAGTGAATTTCTCTATAGGGGGGGGGGGGGGGGTAGTAGTCACAGTAAAACCTGGGACTGTGATAATTTTTTTGTTTTGAGGTCCTTAAAAGCCAAAGACACTGTTCGTTGAAATCCATATGTATATATCCTTTACTATAATGTGAGTAATTTATATTTGTATGTATGTATGTATGCAGACAGAACTCAAAAAATATCTTTTACGATTTCCTCCAAACTTTCAAAATAACTTAGTTCTGGTATGAACTATGGTATGAAAATAACATAAAACTTTTATTATTGGTCTTACGGAGTTAAAGTCATAACAAAAGAATTGCTGAAAATGGCTGACTCAAATGTCAAAAGTATGAACCACGAGCTGCAGTATAAACACGTGGTTCTCCATTGTAGTCTTGTCATATTTTACTGAAATGGACTAAGTGTAATGGAAGTAGGCCATCAGTTTTTAAATCACTATAGTAGTGATTATGACTGGTTAGATAAACAAAAGTCAAATTAAAGGATAAAACAACTAAGGAATTTATAGATTTGTAATTCAATTTAAAAGCAAAATAATATAAATGATGATAACAGCTGTTCACCGTAAAAGTAAAATCCATGTGTTGCAGTTTCAACAGGCATTCAACAAATTTTATCATAGTGAAGTACCCTTAAACCTACATTAAAACAGTCTCTTAGGCAAGTGATTGAGTGAACAAGCTCGTCTCGAAATGAAACATGCTTTTTTGGGTTTGGCATTTCACTGTATACGTCTCTAACTGACATTATTACTACAAAGAATTTGTACGATAAACAAAACAAAATAATTACAACCCTGATAGTTATTCCTCCTCTTTTAAGAGTACGTCTGACACAAATTGGAGGGTTAAAACTAGCATATTATTTAGATTTTAACTAATCTGTTTTCTTTCAGTGATGTGGACATTGAAGCACAGTTCAGTTTGAATCAGTCCCGAGCTGAGGAGATAACAATGCGAGAAGACTACGGCAACATTGCTCTCGTTACACGGAGGAAGGCTTCGGAGACATCGGGTTCGGCACAGACCCTCCCGACCTCATGCATCACCAAGGCTTAGCGCAGGCTCTCGATCAGGTACATTGTTAAAAAATTGGGCAAAACTAACCATTGGAATATTTGTAACCGTCTGTTACAGAATTCATCAACAGTTTTTAAGGAAATTCACAGAATTGATAGTTAAACAACATATACTAATTTTTATTATTCCATACATTCATACAATATTTTTCTTATTATAGTCCAATCTACTCTTCAGTGATGGAGTAGAAGGGTTAGAGAAGGAAAAGGAACCTCAGCCGTCGACTTCTAACAGTTTGATGGCTCGTTCCGCGCTTGACATAGAGGCTCCAATACGAGACGATGGTTTCGGTGGCAACCTAGGACAGGACATCATAGGCAAGTCAACAATGTTTGGTAGCTTACTCTGTTGTCATCACCCACCCTTTATTTCACCCTTTTATGAAAATAACCATTACATACATAAGTTACATATGTTTCTTTTAACACAACTCATCAATTATTTCCTGAAGAATTTTAACATTCAAGTAGTCAAAAAATTATGTGAGTTTGTAGATTTGAAAAGAGATTTTAGACTTAAGATATATTCTGCAGGGTACAAGCAGTGAAAGTTTTTTCCCTCATAAGATAATCATGGAGAATAATTTTATTGAATTGCTAACTATAACAAAAGAACAGCTGATTAAATTGGAATAGGAGGGAACTAAAGTAGAGTCCCGCAAACTCAGCCTAATGTGAACCAAAAAGTGTTAGAGTTTGTATAATTGCCAGTTTATTGTAAAGTGTTAAAAAAAAAACAGCAAAAAATGTTGTATCATAAAGTACTTTAGTTTATCCCTTAAAAGTACAACAGCTCATACATACTGTAACTTTTTGATTTAAAATTAATCGGCAAGGTTAAAACATCTTTCGGCTAGCGTTTTAAAGGTGTGCACAGCCCTAACTGTGCCACAAAGGGATTTCCCATCCTGTCAGTGGGAGGTCGAGTCATTCAGACTACCGGTTTATTGAATGCTGAGTTTGCATGACTCTATTGTTATGACATTACACAATTTAGTTCATGCAGTGCATTGAACCGGACTATGTCCCTTTGTTAAATTTAATTTGATGTGTATTTAGTAAAATACTGAGATTTATTTTAGCAAAGAAAAATATTATTGTACTTCATAAACACAAGATATTTTTGTAGGTACAGTATTATTTTATGGTGTTTTATTTGTACCTAATAAGTCGTGGGCAGTTTATTAGTCTGCAGAAATCATATTAATATTGATATTTTGGGTTTTGTTTTCAAAATTGTTCCTATTCAAAGAGGAATAATAGCTGTGTAATAATTCAACCAGAGCTCCAAAACAGACTTGTATAGGATCCATTAAGGTTATTCACTTGGTTAAAAAAAAATGTACTGGGAGGTACAGTTTATTAAAATATTACCGTTCTGTAAGATTACCATGATGTTATATTTCATAAACACGTAATAGTGTTGTACAGCATTATTTTATTAGTAGCCAATAAGCCAACTGCCCTCTGTTATCATTGATGTTTGTGCTTGCAGCGGGAGGCTTGTTTGAGGGCGGGCTGTTTGATGATGCCCCAATGGGAGATGTGCCTCCCGTGGAGACGAGCTCCGTGATTCGCCAGGCTGGCGTGGATGGCGGACTGGAGGAGTGCCCCCTCCCGACAGTGACGACGACGACGACCACTTCGGCGGCCCTCCTAGCATTGGTGGTCACAGGTACGAATATCACGCTACCTAGAGGAAATAGCGATTTGACTAAATCCAAATAATTAACTTTTCCTTACAAAAAGTAATCTAAATGCAAATATAAGTTTTTAGAGACTTACATCAAAACTTTGGATTTTTCAAGAACCCCAAGAAAACCCAAATAATCTTAAATGCATCACCTTTTACAAAATTTACTAATTTTCTCTCAAAATTTTGTGGATGGTTCTGTTGTTAGAGTCTTTTTAAGTTTCTTTTTTGTGTTGTTTGGCTTGCCTATGTCCCTTGTTTTCTTGGTAGATAATAAAGATGGTAATGAACATCTCCGATTCTCAATATCCATAGACATCTTCAATTTGTTTGAATTTTTTTATTGTAGTTTGATGATATTTTAGTTGCAACTAAACATTTAAACTAAAGACTTTGGATTACTAAGAAGAACCAATAAGCTGAACTTCTATTTCTGAATGTAGTAGTAAATATCTAATACAGACTACACGTTTGGTTGTTGTCTGCAAGTCACGCTCCTGTTGCAGCTCGGACGAGGGTTCCCGTGCAGTGTCTCCAATGAGGGGACATAGCCGTGCCCATGGTGCCGCCCTCCCCCGCCCGGTCCTACGTGTCACATGTGTCCCACATCTCCCATATATCGCACATCTCCCATCGGCCCACACCTGCGCCCACACCAGTGCCCTCCGAACACCCGGAGGACGACAAACCCCCCACCCCGCCTGCCGACCAGACCACACTCGTGCAGAACGACGAGGAGAGCTTCGCACTGGCACCGGTCGATGCATCTGCTTCAAAGGTGATTGACAACTACAATAATTAATGTCCAAACTTAGATTTGTTAACACTTTTCACTTTAGAGCAGAATGTGAAATGTAATATATATTTGAAAGTCCAGGATAGTGTACATAAATGGAAAATACCACTGTACTATTAAGACTTTGGTGGTGTCTATTTGAAATTGAGTGATGAAATGAAAATGGTTCCTTAAAGATTAAAAACCAATAAAAAACAAAGATGAGGAATTCTATTAATAAAAGTGTTTGCTATTTGTTAAGATAAATTTGTATTACGGTATACTTAGCAATATGGACTCTAACGTTTGTTCTTAATCTTGCTTGTTTCTTTTTTACATTTGTTTTATAAGAGAACTTTCTCTTTTATCCTCTTAAATTGCACTAAAGCCAGCATTACCTTAACCCCTAGATTCATACACTAGGATTTCTAGAAACACCATTCATACACTTTCGTCTACCAGACTACAATAATGAAAAATTTTTTAAAAATCCATTTCAGTGAAATTATTTAATTATTCATTTTGGTGAGTCGGTGGCGTAGTGGTTAGCCGCGTCGGACTTCGGGACCATGGCAGCAATGTTGTGGGTTCGAATCCGCGTTCTGCCAAGTGACTTATCCGTACCTTCTACCTTGTACTGTAGCGGCTCATCCCCTTACTTTGTGTAAAACGGTCCGCGCACAGATCAAGAGTCTATTTGGACAGAGGCAAAGTAAGGCTAAAAGAGGTCCAACAACCTCTTTTAACGAAAAAAAAATTAAAAATTAAGGAATTATGAAAATACACATCTGTAGCACACATAATGTGTAATTCAGCTCAATAGTCCAATCAAAGGACATTATGTTCACTGCATTCCTTTGGTGCTCTCCACACATACAGCGGACGCATTTGAAGCACCCTAAGCACCCTCCGTTAAGACAATTGACAAAAGACACAAATGTTGAATCTAGTTTCACCTTGGCGTTGGGCCAGCATTGTTTTAACTTTTAATACCCAAAATTTTTTCTATGTTCACATTTAGGTGTTGTCTTAAAGTTGGGACTCTGAGCCTTGCCTCAAGGGTGGTTTTGTTAGATCTTCCGTAATCCTCTTTGCAAAATCTCTCCGGGAAAGAGTATTTTTCTTCTAATCTATTATATTAATTATAGATGAAGATAGCATACATAGGCATTTATAAGTGCTCTATTTATCATTCAAATGAAAATACAAAGAAGCCATCGCCTTGTCTTCCTGCTGCACGACATGTTTGACGACATCTCATAAAATGCGTCAACAGCACCCTTTGTGCATTTTTGAACTAAAATGGTATATATTACCTTGTGCGTCAGTGATTCAAATATCCAGTAACAGGCGGTTTCGAGGTGTTAAAACCTCGAACGCCCTTTGTGGCGTTGTAGAACTCAATGATATCTGGTCTCCAGCCTTGCACAAAAATTACATTTTTATTTGGCTTTGCTGCATTGTCTGACAAAGAACATGGCTAACCTTTTGCACTTACAGTCATCATACACTTTAGTCTGAGAAACTACCAATTCGTCCTACCTCAAAACGGTGCATGCTACATCGGTGACAGATGCGCTAAAACTGATTGGGGTAATAGGTAAGAGATGGGAGGGGAGCTCAAGCCAATCTGGCAATGGCGTAATACTTGACCCACAATTCTCAGGATCTGCCGTAGTCTGAGAGACGAAAGTGTATGAATCTAGGGTTAAACCTTAACTAAGCTATTTTTCACTTTTACCTCTTCCTTTTCAGTCGTGCCCACCCTGCTCTCCCGTTTCCTCCAGTGTTTTAATATTCCCCTCCAATTGAAAAGACTGAAACAGTTTAAAAACTACTCACATTATTTGGCAAGGATTTTTAAATTGAGCTTGTACTGCACAGTACTTCTTCTCAATTACTGTACTTAAATTGAGGCTGTAAAAAAATCAACCTCTTTGTTATGAATAAATTTTATTCCAATGGAGTCAAAATCAACACTTTCTTCTTTGGGTAAGTTCTATCTTAACCTTTTTCTTTTATCTTTAACCTGTCCTAAATCCAACCTGAAACCTGATTTTGATTATGATTCAAATGTTATTCTGCTACTGACTCACTAGTCCAGTGTTTTTGCACAAATCTTTGTTCATGCAGTCTGATCCTCCGATTAAATTAGATATATTTTTTGTATTAAGTGGTCCCAGCTTCTATATTTAAGATTAATTTTATTATTCAAATTAATTATAACTTAAATATATTATGATCTTTAAAGGTAACTTTCCATTTTTGTTCATATGTCTTATATTCAACATTCACCTTATATGATATTTCTATTATATTCAGTCTTTTTAAAATAATTTTTAGGTAAGATCTGATGGCAGTGATGACACAGAAATGGCAAATAGGCCTAAATGTTCACATTTATCTGTCTGTCAGTCCTGTTTTCCCCTTGTTTTCAGTATATTTTAGAGTTGGTAATCACCATAATGTTTTATTGTTGGATTCTCTTATTTTCAATTTGAAAATTGCCACTCAGTGGTGAATGTGTAACCTGAACTATTTTTGTACTGGCCAAATTCAGTCCTGACTCTGATCTGGAATATTGTACTTATAGGAATTATCCCAAAAGTATCTTAAAATAAATTTGTATCAATAGGTAAAAATTACCTTATGATTTGTATCAGCAGGTTTGATGATAAACTACTACTGGGTTCGTAGCAATGGGTTATTTGATTTTTCTAGAAGGTTTTATCAAAAGACTTTAGTCTAATTCGTACTGCCTTTTCATAGGTTTCACCAAGACTAAGCGCAAACGAAAGCTGATTGTGGATGAAGTAAAGAACATCTCTGGTGAGGAGATGAAAGCACAGTTGAGTGACACAAGCGACATTGTCACAACCTTGGACCTGGCCCCTCCCACCAAGCGACTTATGCACTGGAAGGAAACGGGAGGAGTGGAGAAGCTTTTCGCTCTGCCTGGCCGCAACATTCCAGCACGAGCATTGTTTAAGGTGATGATTTATTTTTGACATTTATAACGATCTGCCTTGGTGCTATGTTAATTCATATTGGCTGTGTGATTATAGATACAGAACTCATTTCAAAAATAATTCATTATTTATTTATTTTTAATCATTTTTGTAAACGAGTAGGCCTACATTTAAATATGAACCAACATGAAAGTTTTGATTCGCCAGCCTAGATAATAAAGTGATGGACTACAAAACTATGTCAGTGGTTCTTTTGTGGGTTTGAATTCTAAACCTAATTCAAAAATTTATCAGGGGTGCAGTTGCTTCTCACTGTTACACCCAGATAAGAGTATATTTAGGTGTTAACCTCTTGCAAGGTAGGGAAAAGTCGGGAAATTTGTGAGGTCAGGAAAAGTCATAAAAAAGCCGGGAAATTAGGTCATTGGTGGGGAAAAAATTTATTAAAAAGAAGTGATATAATTTACAGAATTCTCAAAATTAGGTCCAATCTGAAAAGTCGGAAATATCATTTATGAAATTTGTAAACACTGTCTTGATGCTGACATCTTGAGGGAATCACAACCTAAATAGCCCAGGCATAGGTGATCTGTACATATGTCACCACTACATAGTAATGATAGTATTTATTTAATACTTTTTAATTTATTTATTTTGATGAATTGACACTTTTTTCAACTACTCTTATAGTTTCCAAATGGTTTTTGTAGTTTTACAGTTGATGGAAAAGGCTCTACATAGGCTGTTTGTTCCCATATTGGATCTCAGGATTCTTATTTGTTGATCCATAAGCCACATTTTTACATCATTCTGTAATGTTGCATAAAGCATTGAGCATAGCATTGATTGTAAAGCAAACTGGAGACTTAATGAAGTTCTCCACCTAGAACGTTTCCAAACAAGTGATGAGTGTGTTGTGTGTAGAACTACCAGCGGCACCTGACGAGCCGAGCGGTGCCCAACGAGGACTACGGTGGCGCAGAGGGCGACAACCAGATGCCGCTGGAGCACCTGCCGGGCCAAGAGGAGGGTGCAGAGCCCCCGCCCGAGAAGGGCAAGCGGGGCCGCAAACGCAAGCAGGTCGAGCCGGAGGAGGTGAGTCGCACCACGTCATGTCAATGGTAGTAGGTGTGAGTGGTTTTTTTTATTCTAGTCAAGTTGTATAAATCTGTAAAATTTAGCATAAAGGTATCACTAATATCCAAAATTATAAATTTAGTAAAAAAATTTTCTTTGTTATATTATCAAAGAAACATTTAATATATTATTTAGAGAAGTAGTCCGATTTCTATTCTTCTTTATAATGTTTAAACTGATATTATATTCTGATTTTTGTTTTCAAATAGTCGTTCTAAATTTGGTGTAAATGATTTTTTTTAAATAATTTAAGATAAATTAAACAAAAATAATAATTTAGTAAAATAACTATGGAATTGTTTGCAGCCAATCGAGCCGCCGCAGTCAGTGCAGCAGCCGCCGCCCCCGGAGCCCCAGCCCCCAGAGGACCTCGCCCCTGCCCAGCTTCCCCCCGCCACACCCGTTCCCGAGCCTCAAACCCCTGCCCCTCCCAACGTAAGTCCTCCCATGTCAGTCCTGCCCATGGACCATGGTCCTCTCTCAGTCATGACCAACGGCCCCATGTCCGTGGGGCCTCCTGGCCTCATGAGTCCCGGACCCATGAGCGTGGGACCGTCGGGGCCCATGAGTGTCGGGCCCTCCGGTCCCATGAGTGTGGCCCCGATGTCCGTGGCTCCGATGTCCGTAGAGCCGCCCATGTCTGTTGCTCCCCCCACCCCTGCTCCCCAGACGCCTTACCCTTTGGACAGCAGTATCCCACATCTGGAACAGGTGAGATTGTTTACTGTGTGCATCAACTGCATTGTAGCTGATGTTGTAGCTGATGAATAGCTAATTCTGGGTTTTCTGTGTACACGGTCAACTTTCTCTTTCAAGGTTATTATGAGAAGTCTCAATCATGATTTAAATCATGGTGCCCTAAGGTAGTATCTTGAGATTCAGACTGAAGGGTTTGGAAAGGTTAGAACGGGAGCAGACTTTTCTGGTGCTAAAGGACCAAGTCCTTTGACGGTAAATATGGTAAATAAAGCAGAGGGAAGGATTGAATTGTGATAATTATTTGATAAGAGCAACTAACACATGCTACACTTCTGATGCAATACACATACTCGTAAATACAATTATTGGATAAACAAGAGCTTACTACGAATAGTTTTATGGTTGCACAGTAAACTCCCTCTTAACCATTCAGCTGGACTACACTTTAATCAGCATACTGACAGGCAAACAATTTCCTTTTAACAACCAAAAGTTTTTACCAAAAATGGAGATTTTATTTAGTATAAACTGCATGTAAATCAATCAAGTGAAAGCCTCAAACGCATTGTCCACATGATTGAGAAATTTGACTTTTTCCCCATGTTAAATCTCCATAAGAAAAGTTTATTTTTATTTTTTGACAAATTTAACGTAGTTATTTTTTTAAATACAAATAATAAAACTTGCTAATGTAGGACAGAAAACTTTTGTTTTGATTCATGTAAATCGGCCCAGTGGAAGTCTCAGACAAACTGTCCAAAGGTGTTTTTTTACGGATAGTGTCGAACCATCGAGGTTCTACTGTATATAGATGTAACTAAATGAGAAAAAAATCAGCCGGCTTATTAAAAGTCTTGACCTTAACATGCCCTTTTCTATTGCCCCCGACTAACTAGTTGTAACTGTTAAAAAAACTAGGCCCTAACATAAGAAATTTTATCGAATGAAATTTATATTTTAATGGTATTACTGAGAATTGACTTGAGGTTTGAGGTGTTGAGGTGTTTACACACCACTAATAGCATCGCTTTAACCAGCTAAGTTTCACCAACTTGGGAAAGGAAATTTGGTTTACGTATCCGTCTTTCGAATCAAGGAAACATCCTGTTGGATAGCACTTTTTTACTTAGACAATTATTATCACATTTGGGCAATTGGAAATTGTAATTTAAACATGTTTAGTTTAAAGTTACTGGTTTAACTGGCCAATTTATTATCCGGCTGTGGCCTGGTCTCGAGGTGGCCAAATTTAACGGATGGTACATTTGCAGGTGAGTTCACTGTTGGAGCAGAGTCTAAACCCCCCTGTCACCTCCCATCCCGACCCCCCTCACCCCCCCACCACGGACGCACCCCAGACACCGTACATGGAGAATATGGGGTACAACCAACAGGTATGTAACATTTATGTTGGAACATACTCAATCAAACTCCAGATCCTTTATTTGATAATTATGACATTCAGTATAGTTGTAACTAACAATAATTCGTCATATATCTAATATAAGTTGTAATTGACTGCATACAGTATAAATGTTCACATATACAAAAAAAATAATAATAATAACTATCATCAGATTTAATTAAATAAAGAAATTCATTGCCAATCACAAAACTATTGAATTAGATGTAAAAATAACTCCATTCCATACCTCTTTCTTTAGAAATAATCAAAGTAAGAAATATTAAAAATGTTCAGCACCATTATTTCCAAAAACTAAGCCGTTAAAAAAATTTTTTTAAGAAGTAATTAATTTGCTTTTTTAGTTAAGGTAGGCCTACCTCAGACATTTATGTCTTAAAGTTTTATCTCCTTTCTGATTTCATCTAAAAGATTTGTTTGGAATTTTTTTAAAATTTTTATTATCTCTCACTCAAGATGTTCCAACACTTTGTAAGTACAATGTTTGTATGAAAATACTTTAAATGCCCCTTTTCTTCCTTTTATTTAAATATTGCAAGTTTGTACCGTTAGTTCATTGTAATTTTATATTTTCATTTTTTCCATTTTTATTTCCGTAAAATTTTTGTAAATTTTCAGACAGTTATTCTTGCACCATCAGATCGACTGAATTAGTTGTTATTTATTTCTGCACAAATTTGTTAATTTTATTTATTATTGATATTGCATTGAATTATAATACAGTAGAATCTTCATTGCTCTTAAAAGGAACCCGGAAACGGATATACTTGGGGTAAATCTAAGAGCTAAACTATAACGCCTCTGTATGCTACTTAAGACAAAATTAAAAAACCACAGTAAGAACCTTTTTTGTGTGGTTGCTCTTTCTATTTGCTGGACCAAACTGTTCTACTGCTGTGCTGTATACTACCTTTACCCGCTTTATCGTAATTTTTCTATTAATGAAATTTGAAATTTGTAATCTAGATTTCGACTTGAAGTTTAGATAAATTGATTAAATATTCATTTCATGATTGTTTCAAATAGATTTACAAGATGAGTGGACTAGGTCAAATTGTTTGTGGATAACTCAATCTGGCTCGTTTTCTTATTTTTTCCTGCATCGCTGTTAGTACTATTACCGTACAAAATGGCCATTTGTCTAAATGCTATAACTTGTTAAACTAGTCACATAACAATAAATTCTCAAAAATTCGCCTAGAAATGATTTTATGTTTAATTTGTGCCATTAATTATTTAAATAAAAATAACAGGCAGCCAAACTTGTTATGTGTTGTATTCTGTTCCATTTAGATACAGGACTTAAAATATTTAATTTAGTTCTATATAAATTTACCTATGAAATGCCTAGTATAAAATATAAAATTTTTTCTTGAGGAGAATAACTTTTACTCAAAGTTATCCAACTGCAGAGCTATGAAGTACTGTCTTTGTTGCATGAGAATAAAAAGATACTTGCTCTGAAGAGAAGTATTAAATACTGCCGTAGTTTCTTCCAAAATTTTATCTGGAGTTTATTTAATGTACATCAAACCGGTTTATATTTAGTGTCGGTAACTGACTTTTCTGGAAATTTCGACAAGCTGAAAAACTATGGAATAGTAAGCAAAAATCACAAACCCTGTTTCCAGTCTGAAGTAAACCTTCGATGTCATGTTCTTAAATATTTAGCAAATAGATTCTACTGTAATATATTTCTTCGAATATTTCATAATGTTGTAATTTGTTTTTAACAATTTATGTGCTTGTATTATTATTAATTCATCATCAAATTTGTTGTTTCTGTTGCAATCTTTGAATATGGATGTTTGCATCTAAACCTTATCAGCATGGTTAATTGGTCAAATTGAAAAATAGTTTAGAAAAACCATATACATATTAATAAGAAATTTGCCATGTCTCCAAAATAACAAAACCGGCAAGTTGTTAGGTTAAAACCCTATGAAATAAATTACAATATGCTATTTTCAATAAATTACAGTAGGTTATTTTACTGTTCTATATTAAATAACTGAAGGAGGGAAAAATCAATAGATAAGTCAATAGATATAGTGTTTAATAGTAAATAGTCATACTTAGTGACAACTTAACACTGGGCAGAAACAGAGGACCAAAATAATCTCCCTATTCTACTGCTACCTCGCTGCCCAGCCATTAAACTGCCGCCGACTGCGGTACGTGTGACTCAGCTGAAGTAGCAGAATGTTAATGTTTTTTTCTTTTAACGTTAAAATTCAGAGTGGACATCATTTAAGAACAATCACATTTTACTGATAAATTTGATATAAAATGTGATGTAATTTGGTCTAAATTCACTAGAAATGGCTACTGCATTTGAATTTTGCCCGAATTACATGAAAGTTGGTATAAAGTTTACCAGTAAAATGATACAATTCATAATATGATGTCCATTTTGGATTAATAAATAAACCACCTAACATTTTTCTACTGGACCTGAGTCATGTGTAACCGCCGTCTGCAATATTTTATGGCGGGCAGTGAGGATGAATAGGGTAGATTATTTCAGTCCGCTGGTTCTTCCCAGCGTAAACTCATTGCGGGTTATAGCTGATTTCATAATCTTTTCCTGAATCATCTTATTCATAACAAAACTCAAGAATATGCTATTATGTTTAAAACAGTTTGTGTCAGGTTCATAAAAATCAACAATTCATATACCATCCTAAACTCAATCTAAAAAACAATCAAGATTTCTTTATACAGATTAAGATTTTTCCACTGTTTTTTATTTGATGTTGATAGTTAAAATTGTCTCCAATTGAAGATTTTCAATGATTTCAAATTTTTGCCTGATTAATAAAAAATAGAAAACCTACACACAAGAGGAGTTACTATGTTAAAACAGGTTACAGCACTATTCCGCACTAATTATGATGGACTAGACCATGTTTGGTTTTTATAAGTAAAATGAAAATTTTGACTTCTTTACTTAATCAATATGTATTATGTACTAATGATCAGACACCACGCCAATGTGGTCGCTAGTCACGAAATTGTGTTAAAATTATGACAGAAAAATACCAACCAAACTTGTAATAAAGCAAACCTTGTTAACAATGGAATGATAGAATCATAAAAAAGACTACAATAGCGATGGAATCACGTTTAATGTATGAAAATTATGTGTAATATTGACATTCGGGATTTCCTCTGTTCTTAAGTCAAGAAAAAATCAATATCTTCCTGATGAAATGTGTTTGGAATAGTCGGAATTTGAAGTATTGGGTTTGGTATATCAGAACCATTATTGTATATAAAACAGCAGATCCCTGTTGCATTATTTATTTTAACTCTTATATGTTGTACTGACATGCTAATGTTGGATATAGTATTTTTAGTATTCTAAATGTGTAGTTATGTGTTATTTTGTGCTTATGAAAACCAGAGGACCGTGTGCTTATTTTAAAATTAGACTAGACTGTCAGTGTACTTGAAATGAGTCAGCGTTCCCCCTCCCCCCCCAGGTTTTGTCTGTTGTTAGTTTTTAACATTAAAAATATAATGCCTCAAGATTATAAAAGTATGTAAAGGCTGCCAACTTTTAAAAAACAAAACAACAAACGACTAATAGGCTAGGCTATAAATAATGATAGATATCACATAATTAGGAAAAATTCATTTTTGTGTAGATGAAGTGACCAGCAGAGTTCCTTTCAGTCTATTTACCCTGGATATTTGCTTCATAATGTATCCTCTTCTTTTTGGTCCCATTTCTGGCGGCTTTAATACTAATAATAATAATATTCTTTATTTCTCTTCAAACATTACATAAATGTAACATGTAAGGCACTTCAATTATAAATAAAACTTTCTCTGGAATATTTTCAGTCTAAATGAGACTAAATGCTTCAACTAAGGATATGAAAGTAAAATTTATGCTCCCATATAATGGGTTACCTTGAGCGTGTTAGGTATGTTTGTTTTCACCATCAGAGTGTGGTAATCGGATGTTGTCATGTTGGCAGGATGCGCCGCTGATGGCCAACATGGGCTACGACGAGCACCATCCGCCGGCCACGACACCGGGCGCTGTGTCGGAGAAGGGACAGGCCACGCCTTGGAACGACGACTACGACAACCCCATCTCCGTCGGCCCGGTCAGTACCAACCAAAACTCTCCTCACCAACATACACGACAAACAAATGCGTTTTGTCTATTTGGCTTTTTTATAGCTAAACACTATTACTTTTATAATTTTGATAGTGGATTAAACTTCCTCTGATCTGGCATATCTGGGACTTGACTCATTCCGAATTACAAAATATTCCAGATTATAGGATGAATATTGGGAAAATAGGAATTAAAGTAAGAATGACATAATTAAAATGTATGTTTTATTCTTTAAACAGCTTTACCATAGTATGAAAATATTGCATAACATACTGTAATGGAAAATAACTTACCGCACATGATTATAAAATTTAAATGAGAACTGTACGACGTCACCCAATGTTGGCCGAATATTACTCATCTCCCCTCCACGCTTTCCAATGTGTTTTGTCTGGCACAGTGTTGTTCCCTTACGACTTCCAATCCCAAATAAACTTAATACACATTTTTTTCTATCAGTAAGAACTTTCTGAAAGGCGTCCCAGATTAGAAGAAGTTTACTGTGATAAAATAAGGAATGTTCCAGTTTAGCTGGAGATTCACAGGGTTTACCATTAGATTCACCTGGTGTGGTCATGAATCAGAAACAGCTTTACAGCCATCTTTGATTTTTTATATTCGGAACATTTTAATCTTTTAAGGATTTTACAATAGGCCCTTCAATTTTACCAATTTCCTCTTGGCTTAAAGCGTGTTAAACTTCACTCATCAGTTTTCTTGTGTTCTGATTCAGCTTTTCTTTTTTTGGTTTTGAGGGCGAGTTTGAATAAAGGCACTCCATAGATTGTCACTTTGTTTTAGGAGTTTTGTAAGAATTCAATGTTTCTTCTCGCAGCACAATATGGTCAAGCTAATTTTCGCAATTACCGTCATATCAGGTTAAAAATATGAGTGCTGCTCCCAGTTGTTTTGTCTTATGGAACCTGTATGCCAGAATTTGCTACAAACTTTAAGTAACATTTTTCTATAGCCTGGCAAAATCTAGTGTAATTTGTGGAAAAGGTCAAGCAATGTAATTGAATCTTTGTTTTTCTTAAAATTTCTAATTATTTTTTCTACTCCTCTGATACAAGTGTTATTATTCTACTCTGTTCATTAGTTCACACTTTTCCCTCTTGGCTGAACATCACTTTCTACCTGGAGATTCTTCCATTAAAATTTCACCATGAACTTTGTTTATTCGCCTTTGGTTAAGGGAGGTTACTCATTGATTGATTATTTGATGACATAAGATGCCAATGTTATTCTGGTGTGTTTTAAGAAAAATATGAATGAATGATGAGCTTAGAATGAATATGTCGATGATATGTATGGTGGAGTGTAATATTTTGTAGAAAACTTAATTTTACAATTAAATTTAAATTCAATAATTACATTGAATGTTATAAAATGAGTAAATCAGTCAGACTCTGATTGGGATTTTACTGATTGCTGGAAAACTGGACTATATGGAAACTGCTTAAACACCGCCAAAGACTATGTAACCAGTAAAAGATATATGTTTGATTCAAAAGCAATTGTTTTAATTTAGACTTTTTTTTGTTTTTTAGCTAACCACATTTACACTGATTTTCTGTGCATAGAAATGGATAAAGCTTCTGAGGTACAGTTTAATAGAGCTGATAACATTTGCTGGATTCAGCAGTAGCCCATTGATATCCAAAACTTGCCATGTTTCCTAAGTCAGTCACCTGACTTTGTGCCAGAAACGCATCCCACATGGCACATCAATAGAACTTACACACCATTAGAAAATACACATGGCACTTGGACTTTCCACACCTGATTGTCCAATCAAGAGTTCTCTCTGCTACAAAACGGTGGAGGGAACTTACATGTACCATACTGAATCTTTAGTGTGAGCTTGGCTAAATGATTTTTTTTATATAGACCCGTCTATAGTCCTACACTTTTAAGTGGTTTAAATTGCAGAACTATATAAAAATTGTCACTTTGGTATACTAACACACACTTTGGAATTGGAACACTGCAATGAATCATAATCTAAAAGAATTTAAATTAAAAAGAAGCATATCTATGATTTGACTAATTATATCATTCTTATTTTTGATGTAGTGATTGATGTACTAAACAACATTAAATCAAAACTGCAATAATGGAAATGAGACAAAAATACTTCGTTATTGAACCAGACATTATCCATTTATCATCCTTATTATTCAACATAGTGTATAAATTAGGGATAGACGAGATTGGATTTTCAGTTCAAGACGAGACGAGACGAGAATTTTTAATTCTCAAATAAATTAGAGACGAGATTGAGACGAGATTTTCCCTCTCATACATTACGAGAAATGTGCGTTCGGGATTTTAATCTGATTTTGTAACATGGTTAATCCTGATTAATGTGAAGGAACAAATATTTCTTTGTAAATTGCTGATTATGTTAATAAACTGAAGTTAAAAAAGTCACTTTCTTAACAAAAGGTCTAGGCCTATAAAGGAATGTACCCAATAAAAAGGTTGAGAAGATATAGGCTCACCATAAAGCCTACCGATAGGCCTACGTTTAATAAAACATAAAAAGAGAATCCTCTGTTACCGTTACTTACTTCACTTTTCACTTTCATGTTTCACACTTTTCACTATTAACCTACTTTAAAATGTTTCCAAATAAGAGCTTTTCCTCACTCACAGTTTTGTAATAGGCATAGGCCTATTAACTTTGAATCACAAGCCTAGAGGCCGGGAGGCTAACTTTTAATTGGAGGATTTTAATTTTAATTTTCAACTCTCTCTTCTTCTTTGTCTTTGTCCATAAGACAATCTTCAGCTCTCATTTTTGTTTGCTATTCATTTTCATTTCTCCAAACTGTTCAAGTCCTGTATACTTAACTTTCACTGCTTTCGAATTTATGTAATTCCGTCAATTTGTCGTCCGATTTGTCATCTGCTAGTGGTAAGGTTTTTATTTATTTGCTCCTAACTGAATAAAGGCAAGCATTAGTGTAGCCATGAAGCCTGTATGGTTCTGGTAAGACCATTGATTTTCTATGTATTTAACACAACCTATTTATTGCTGTTCAACAATTATTGTTAATAGGCCTATTCAGTTTTTTTTTTGTATCTAAACCTTGAAATAAAATCAACCATCAGCCGATTTTAAGCATTTATGGCTTAAAATAGCTGAACTCTGCTAAGAGTGTTAAAAGAAATTAAATTCTGTATTACGTGGGATATTTGAGGTTTGCCATATTCAACCTGATTGGCTAACGTGTCATTCATCTGATTGTCACTACTATTCTTGCTGCTAATGTTAAAACAGCTCTTAAATTTGTCAAAAATTATTTGAATCAGTTTTAAATAATTGTCTTGAAGCAATTAAATGTTAAAAAATGATTGTTTATTGTTTATAAAGTTTTCCCAATGTTCTAAAGATTTATCAAACAAATGAATTATTTTATAAATCAGAAGCTATGTTGACTCCGCCCACTACTTCACTACTGTTACTGTTGATCGTCAGTACCACTAACAGTCCGTGCAGATGCAGCCGTAGAGCCGTCTCCAGTCCAGTCAAAATCTTGAAAGTCCAACCGTAGTTTAACCGTTTATGATGGCAATTTAAGTTTTAAGTTGTGAGGAGGATAGGAAAATAAAACACTTCACATTGCTTCAAAATAATTTAATTTGCAGTATTAAATTCGTAGATTAGTTATACCCGTTTTTATCGTGATTCACGAATTATGTCTTGAAAAATCTTGATCAAAATAAAATCTCGTCTTGGTTAACGAGATTGCAAATTTCTCGAAAATTTCTCGTAATTTCGAGACTCGTCCATCCCTAGTATAAATAGCACTTAAACTTGTAATATTTGTTTTTATTTGTTATGTTCTAAAGACATGCACTGTTGAAATGAAATATTATTTATTTGACAGAGAATAAGTATTGTGTGAATTCAGGCATATCAGCAGTATAAGGTAACATATTGGTGACATTTTCAGCCTGAAGAGCAAGCGACAGACGAAACTTATGAACAGTTTGAAGAGCGAGTACTCAACAAGAGAGCGGCTCACATGTACACGGTGGTTAAGACGAGACTGGCGAATGACGAGAAACTATTCTTCTCCGATATGGTGCATCGCAACAACAAGAAACAGGTGAGATTATTGTGTATTCATGTAAGCTATCAAATGAATGGTACATTATTACACTATTTGTTGATTAGTAAAATTAGTTGATCATAAATACCATATATTCACTTCAGCAAATTTCTCTACAGGGGATATGCTATTACGGTAATTGTCACAGAAAGACCTGAGCCTGGGATCATGATACTTTGTTTTGAGGCTTGTAGAAGCCATAAACGTTGTTCATATTCATGTGCAACTTTATATGTGCCTAGCCTATACTCAAAGTTATAGTCTTCGGCTATGAGGTGGTTAGCATATGAAGCATACGTCTTGATATTGGCTCCACCCCTATGGCCCCTTGTTAGTTCCCCCGAATCCATTTAAATATTGATCTATATATGTTACCGACAATTTCAAGACGATGAATACCGGCAATTTTAATGTTATATGTATTAAATTATATAATGGCCTACTGGCCTTATAACAACAACGAATAACAGGAATTCAGAGTTTTCAGTCTTGTCATTACAACTTTAACCAATTGTGTACAGTAATTCTTCAAATTAATAAAACTCACATTTTTCGGAATGTACAGTACAGCAATTTTTTATTTTTTTTTTTTTATCTGTAGTATTTAAGTGTTTGTGAATTTATACTTGATCGTACTCAGTGTTCGCTAGTCAGAAAGCATTATAAATTTAAAAGGCACTTACAATGGAAACATCTCATTATACATCCACTCTTAATCCACAACCAAACCTTAGTGCTCATAATTTTTTTTATTTTTATTTTTCAGGTTGCACAGAAATTCTACTCAACTCCTGGTATTGAAGAAATTCCAGGTACTTGAGCTGGATCAGGAAGGGTCTTATGAGGAAATAGAAATCACAAAGGGAGCAAGTTTCAACAATCCGACGCTCTAAAAGACCAAACCCACCCTTTATCCAGTTGTAAATGGAATATTTTTTATATCGGTTTTTACCATGAATGGAGAAAAATATTTTATATTTTAAATTTACTAGGACTGACTGTCTAAATGCTACTTTTCGTAGTCACCAACTTAATTTTATTTCAAAAACTTTAACTGAGGTAAAAAAATGTACATATTAGTTGTAGTCGGTGTGTCTCTTAATATGTAAATATTTGTAGCCTAGTTTCACTTGTTACCCCTATTTCCCTGATTTCTTAAACTTTTCTGTTTTATTTAAAGAAGGATAAAGCTTGTACAAGACCAATGATTGGAAGGTTTGTTAAACCAGGTATTTAATGATATTTTAGACAATTCCTTTTTTATAAAAATTAAGTATTTTCTTAACTTAATGTGAAGACTCGTTACCAAACTAAAGGAACTCAATTAAAACAAAATGCTTCATCCCTATGATTCTTTTTATATGGACATGTAAACAGATATTTCTGTCTTCATTATATGAATCATAAAAACTTTTTTTAGATACTGGTCAGTAAGCCGGTAATGTTTGGAAGCATTCCTTGTGTTAATAAGTTTTCCATTGATTGTTCGTCTAATTATTCCTCAAAATAAAAGAAAGAGTGTAATGTATAAAGAATAGATTTTACAATGTCAATTATTTAATCAGGAACAACCAGGAAGTGTGATTGCATCTATGGCAGAGAAGTTAAAGCTATTAAAAGAGAGTAAAAAAAATCACAGAAAAGTCAAAATTTTCTCATAAATGAAAGAAAGGCCACTGAATTGTGTTTTGAGGAGTTTTATGAAAGCACTGCAAATATACTATTTGTGAATATTTCCAAGTTACTTTACCTACAAAATTAGAATGACTTAGTTATGTATTATTAGTACATTATTATTTAATGGGTACGATCTATTCTTAAAGAGCTTTAATAATAAACTTTAAACTACATTCAATTTCTTGTTACAGAAAAAATACTAATACTATTAAATCCAATATACTGTAGTACAGCATACCATGATACTGATATAAAATAAATTTGTTTTATTAATAATTATTTTCAAAATGAAAATGTTCTGTTTTTTTTTCATTATACTAAAAAGATATGTCACAACTAAATAGAATATTTTGATTTGTTAAATGTTGTCAATAATAGCCTATAATTTGATTGCCCACTATGGTTCTAAATTTTAAAGAGTTATTTTATAATATAATCTTGGCCAGCAATATCAAACCTTAAAACTGTTGCGTGAATACAGAAATAATGATGGTTGTTTTGGTAAAAAATGTAATGGACCAATGTAATGAGTCCAATCATCATGCAGTAGAACCTCTCATATGCAACCATGACAGGACTGGGCCATGGTCGCGAACATCCTCTTACACTCGGATATGGGAGGGAGCAATAAATAATAGGAGAAAAACACAAATAACGTTAAAAAATATGAAACAGTTCAAGATTATTGTGATAGAACATTCCACATCAACAAACATGGCTGAACTGAGTTAACACAGAAACATAGGCATAGTATAGAACTGACATCCTTTTCAGTCTGTAAACTGGGAGCTTGTGTGTGTGTTATAGATGGTCAGATATTGAGAGAAACCGGTTATGGAGAGGTAGGGATATGACAGGTTCTACTGCATTAATTTAGATTTACATCGGAAGAGTCTTTGTCCTTAGTTATGTTTCCTGATGGAACGGTTTGTTCGGGATCTGATGAATCTGGATACAAAAACTAGGCTTCTGATTTAATCAATCTATGATTACTAGTCCCACAAGAAAACTTCAACCAATATCTACAATAGCATCATGTACATGTACAAGAAAAACATACATAATTTTGTTTTTCTAGTCTAAATTGATTGAAAAAGATCCATTAGTCTAAATTGATTGAAAATGATACATATATTTATTACCTAATTCATTGTAGGCTGGCAGACATCAATTTTTAATCAAAGAAATAGTGTACAGATTAATTTTTAGTAGTTCTTTTATTAGACCATGTTCAGTTTTTAAACATTTTTTAAAACTTCCAATACATAAAATTTTACTGTGGTAACATCTTATAAAAAAAATAATAATAAAAAAAATTAAAAAAACACTTAGACATACCACAGTCAGACAGTGTTTTTTGTATAGGAAAAAGCATTATATTTTAAACTCAAATATTTAAAGTCAGCCAGTGACATATGGCTTAGCTGTTGTTCTGTCTCCCTTTCATTTGGAATAACTCTCGATTTCTATTACATGGTCATAATGGGGCTTAGTAATTTGTTACAAAATTTTGTAACCCCTTATTATTTTGCTAATAGGTTGTTTCAAAATAATTCTCAGATAGATATATAGTGAAACAAATTTGTTTGAAAGATGACATAATTGTTAGCCCATAATCCAGATATTTGTTACAAGTAGAATGCTATTTACAAATTAAGATTTTTTCCCTTTAGTTGAATCCCGCTTTATCAAAACTATTACGAAGGAAAGAACTTTTGGTTTATCTAAATTCCCCGGAATGGACGAGATATTCAGGAAACCTTTAAAAACAATATTTACATTATGAATGGAAAAGAAATTGAATGTTAAAGTAGGACATTTAAAGTGTTAGGGTAACAAACACTTGTAAATATGATGTAATAGTTGTTATGTATACTAAGTATTGTGAGACACCGAAGGTTACTTTAGCTACTAGCCACAGATTGTTGGTTTTTTTATATACTATTTTTAGACTTGTTGTGTTATAAGGTTAATCCCTGTTTAACTTGTTAGACCAAAAA
The DNA here is from genome assembly GCA_030545055.2 of Neoaliturus tenellus. Lineage (NCBI taxonomy): Eukaryota > Metazoa > Arthropoda > Insecta > Hemiptera > Cicadellidae > Neoaliturus > Neoaliturus tenellus. Next base: position 233,612,853 of record CM061533.1, read on the forward strand.
TCGTACAAATTACTGTTTTATGCTTGTAAAGCTAAATACGTTAATTTGGCCCAATAGAATATTGTACATAAGTGTTAGGATTCAGAGATGCAACCATTGTTTGAGGTTTTGATAGGTTTTTGGCAAACTGTAATAATTTATTTGTGATATTGTAATGTAAAATTGTAAAATATTTAGTTGCAGTTTTTTGCAAAAATGTATTTCCGCTCCTCACTTGACAAAAGCCTCTTTTTAAAAACTGTTTGATTTTTTACACAAACCTTAAGTGTCAACATGCATGGGCCTATTCTCACTTCCTAGGTACCTTGGGTACCAGCTGTATCTAGGAATCATCGATTTTCAATTCTGTGTTCTAATGGTTTGAAACTGATTTTTGTTTGATTCTACCGGAAAAAAACTTAACATTGAAAGCAAAAAAACTTTCAAAGTTAACTCTATGTTTTTTTAATGAGAGCTTGTTAGCACCAAGTTGTTAGGAAAAACGTAACAAAATATAAATATTTTCGGCTTTAAGTATTGAACAATCGATAAAAAAAAATTTTGCAGTAAAAAAACTACCGTACATAAATGAATTTAGATGTACCACATAATCCCTGACAAACCTAACCTTAACTTAAATTCATTGGTCAGTATTGTTTTATTTGGTAAAATGTATATTCACTATTATTTTTACCACTTAATTTTTACATTTAAAAAAATTAAATATATTTTTTGTAAAATTTTAATTATTTAGGCCCTATATTTTTGAAGCCATAGGCTGAAGAAAGCCGATTTGGGAATTGTCATGGTAGTCAATCGTCCGTATATTGTCTGTCTACAGTAAAGTTTTAATTTAATTCCCAGTGCTACATGGTGTTCATGACTGAAGCCTTTTCTACATGAATGCCATTTGAAACACAATACACTCATAACTTAATGAATTATTATTTCAGACAATTTCCAATTATGTAATTTGAAAAAATGAAATGCAATACAATTACTTTTCAGTAAATATCTTATTAAAACTTGCACGATAATTTCATCTTTAAAGGTAGAATTTACAACTGCTTTTATAATAATTAATTTTTTTTATGCATTTTAGATCTTCTGCCTAACGTCTTTTTAAGCCCCAGTTCATTTCTTTTAATTGTAACTCCATGGTATCAGGTTTTGAACATTTCAATTTCAATTGAATCACAAAAATTTTATTTTTTAATTATGAACACAGAATCAGTATTGAACCCGGAATCAAGCATTTTTGTTAAATTTTAGGAATTGAAATCTGAATCATGAAATTCTGGAATAAGTCCATCCCTATTATATTTATGCTAAATCAACTAGCCTAACACCATAAGCCCAATGAGATGAGTACCCATTTCAAGGTTAAACTTTGTTGAATAAGTTTGGACCTTTGTTTTAATTTATTGTTAAAGTGGAAAAGGTAAATGTTTAAGTTGAAGTAGGCTCTTGATTACTCGGATTAATGCTGCTCATGTCTAGCGTGGCCAGTGAAAAAAAATCTGGAGTAAGATGACTGAAAATTTTACTTCTTTTACCTGGAAAATTGACTGATCGCCAATAAAGAATAGGCAGTGGAATTAAAATTACTGACACTTGAGCAGTAAAATTCTGACTGGTGTTACCCACTATCTTTGAGTAATAACCTTCACTGCCTCATAAATGACAAAGATGATGCCAATTTTGAAGTATTGTCTAATGGCGAAAACAACTTAAAATTATCTTCATGTAGATGATTACTTGAAAAATAAACTGGATTCCCCATATAAATTCATTATTTAAAAAAAAAAAATATATATATATATATATATATATATATATATATATATATATATATATTACAGAACACCTGTCTGTATTTGGCCTGTCCGGATAGTTGAAAGCCTACTTCCATGCACATTAAGAAATTACTACACACGTGTCCTATACCCCGTTCAAAATAAATGTGCGGTCGAGAGACAGAATTTCATTTCCCACCACAAGGAAAATTCCCTCAATACTTTCCTTAATTCCCCAATTTTCCTCACAATCAGATGTTATTTTAATTTGGCCCCTAAAATTTAGAGTAGAAAATAGCGCTGATGATCGTGATACTTCCCCTACTTGCCGTTGGAAGCGCTTCTTGTTACATCTCAAATGTCAAAATTAGAATGTTTGTTTACGAAAAAATCAAAACATTGGCATAATTTGACATGAGATATTAAACAGCTGTGGTAATTCTCAGTGATTCTGATTGGTTGGATTCTTAGCAGCGGGAGGAACGGGAAAAATGGGGGAATTGAAATCTGCGTTTCGACCGCACATTTATTTTGAAGGGGGTATAAAGTTTCTGGGCCAATTACTCTAGTCTTTTTGACACAAGAAGTTTACTTTTAAAGTAAGGTTTTGTAATTTATGTACTAAAACATTTGTTGAGGCAACAAGAGAGCAACCTTTATATTTCAACCAGAGTTATTCTATAGTAGGCCTACTATTAGAATGAAATATAGAATATTTAATATTGTAAAAATGATTTTAAAATAAATCACTATGTTAATATACGAGTATTTTATTTTTATACATCATTACCCAAAATAAATCCTTCTAATTAAATAATTCTGAACATTTTAAAATAAATTATTTACAGATTGCTAGAGAGGAGTGTAAGAGCCATTGGTTTTTAGAAGTGAAGCTTTACAACTTAAAGCTTATACTACTTACTTGACCACCATGAAATTTCAATTACACATGTATATACATATATTCCTAGCAAGTTGCTTTGGAACTCAGACCCAACAAATTATGAAAAAAATATTTCTGACCTGTATTTACAGTTAAACACACTAAAAACCATCAATCCGCAACAGGGATAAACAACACGTCGAAAGAACAGAGGCGAGTGTACTGCGAGGATTCGTGCTCGGTGCTCGGCTCTGTTCGGGTCCGCTCGTCTCCTTTGATTCGTGCGAAAAATTGACTCTAGATGGAGCACAGACAAACACGAACACGGGCGATGCAAACTGAGACGAGCAGAGTGGACCACACCAAGTATACTATCGTGCTCGTCCTTGATTCGGCGATAGTGTACTGCCGGCATGAGGTCCGATACACAGTGCTACACACCGTTGAACATTCCCTGAGCAAAGCTAACCGGGTACAGAATCAATATTGGATCGCTACAGCGCGGGAAGTCTCACGTGCAGCTCCGCGGCATGGGCTTGGCGCCTGGGATTTCCATCGCGTAGCACTCACTGTGTTAAGTGTATTTGTCACATTTTTAAAGTCCTACTTTTGAGCAGAAATGTCCTACTCTGTGGCTCTGAAAGGGCTAAGCTCCCTGCACTCACACAGACATTACTCTAAAATGCAGGGGGTACCACAACAGATAAAGACACCAACAATTTTAAAATTTTAAAGAAAACGATACTTTCTTGATATAGATGGTTTAAGGGGGTTAAAGTAAAAGTATATTAATGAAGGATTTCCAGGCATCACTCTAAAAAGTAGGGTTGCCAAAATGGATACATCCACCAACAACTCAAATTATTCTAACATTTTTAAGAAATCAATACTTTCTCCATATACCATGATTTAGGGGGTGAAAGTAAAGTATATTAATGAAGAATTTCATTTCTATTTTTTATTCATTATTAATAGTAATTGTTTATTTCTGTTTCTCATCAGAACCATTCTTCAACAGACAACATCAAAAACCATTAAAACAATGTTTTTAATTGTGATGAATAAGTATGCTTGAGTAATTCTTTTAGCATGTTTGTTACATTTTATCTCTATCCTCCCTGTCCAGTCACTTTGTACTTTTACTGTGCATTAAATCTGGTATCTCTGAGTTTTGGCTCAGTTGTTTTATTAGGATGTTGGCCTGATGATTTTTAAACCATTTTTTGCACTCGGGCAATGAACTATCATTGGTAAAATTTGAAGAAAATAAACCTTCAAAAATTGGCACTTTTTTGCAGTTTTTATCCAGAAGGACTGGTTTTATGAAAATTGTGTTTGAGGCACCTTTGTACAGCATGACATTTCCTAAAATAAATATAAAAGTGCAAGGTATATCTTATTGCACTTCCTCTTAATTGTTCTCCAGCCAATGTTCAGATGATACACCACGATACACTCAGGATGTCCAGCCGTTCATACTCAATGAAGATCTCAAGTAAAAGAAAGAACTGTATAACACCGTGGAATTTAGAAGAGGGCTCCTTTTTCATATTGGAAGTCAAGTCAAAGTCAATTAAAAGCATTCCAAAAGACATTTGACAATGTATAGGAAAGGTCAAGCAGTTGGTACATGCTATTTGCACAAGTCAAATCTGTAGATTATGAATAAAACCAGAGAGTCAATACAATTAATTAAAAGTATAAAATAAATAAATTACATTGATGTTGGCAAGATTTGGATGAGGATGAGTGAAATGATCTTTAAGAAGTTAATTAACAGTACAAGGTATAAAAAAAACTCCCCACTGGAAGAGTTTTGGGACGATAGAACATACAGACAATGATAAAACGTACAAAAACTTAAAAATATTGACAGCCATGACTATCTGGCTTCCAGTGGAATAACTTCTATGACAAGTATTGCAATGACTATGAATTTACAGCCAATAGTAATTTGGAATGATAATTGGTATGGCTACTATCATTGACTATCGACCATAGATATATATACTAATACACCTGGATAGGTAACTCCATGTTGCGAAAACGAGCCGTTACCCCCACCACTAGCCAGTATTCGTGGTCAGTGTTGCCAACCCTGTGTGAGTAATTATGTACTGCAATTTAAATAAATAAATAAATTAATTGATTAAACTACAGTAATTCTGTATTTTTTAGTCTTCCTTACCTTTGAAATGATAATTTTCAGCCTTATGAATGTGTACTAATACAACCAAAAGCTGCACAGTAAGAACCATCTTTCATCATCATAATCATAATTGAAAATTTAAAAGAATATAAACAAACAAGAATGCAGCTGACGCACCGACAACAATCATGTCAGCTGTTATTCAGTGCGGCGCGGCGTTGGCAATACTGGTGGGGGAAGCCGGCTCGTTTTTACCGCTATTCCGCCATTTCAGTTACCGATCCAGGTGTATTAGTATATATCTATGCTATCGACACAAAAGATAGATACTATCATTAGCTTTGGATATAACATAGAATCCATAGTCAATGATACTGTTTAGTATCTATAGTCCATGCTTCTTTTCTGTGCAAAGAGGTGGCTATTTTTTGGGTATTTGGTTTTTCAGTTTTTTTTTGTCTGTTTACTTTAGACATTGAGTAAATATGGCGTTATTAACATAACGTATAGAGTGGACAAGCAATGTTAAAATTTGGAAACGCTGAATGACAAGATCGTTCGCTAGGGGCGCTACTAACTTACTTGAATACTTGAATACTTGATTTCTTCATCTGTGACCGACACTGTCGGATTGATGGCGTCAACTTATACTATTTAAGAACATATATTTACACTGAGTAAAAAATACTTGGCTACTTGGCGGACGTGACTATATCATTGTTACGATTCTAGTAACGGTCGCTCTTTGAGTTCATTTAGGTCATACAGTGGCCTGCTGACAAGGCACTCACGCACTAATTTCTTAAAGGAGCCGATGTCCATAGCACGCACTCTCTCAGGGAGAGTGTTAAAAACTTTTATCGCTGATCGGGGGTAGCTCTTTAATGAGCGGCTAAGCCGACATCGTGGCATATCCAGGTCAAGCGCACCACGAGTACCATAGTTATGGTGTACACTTCTAGTGTCGAAGTGGCTCAGGTTTTCCTTGAGCAGAACCAGAGAGTTTAGAACGTACTGACTGAAAACCGTGAGGACACCGAGTTGTTGGAATATAGGCCTGCAATGGTCTCTATACCCGGATGATGTTATGATCCTCACGGCCTTCTTCTGAAGGAGCAGTATATCTCTTGCTGCAGGACAGTGGCCCCACAAGAAAAGACCGTAAGTTAAGTGACTGTGGAAGAGTGAATGATATACTGTCAGCAAATATGGCTGGGTGATCACCAGTTTTAGTTTCCTCAGCAAGTACAGGACTCTTGATAACCTAGTACATACCTGCTCAATGTGGTGGTTCCAATCATTCTTGGGATCAACCCAGAAACCGAGAAGCTTGACAGGCCCTGCTTCCTTTGCTCCTGGTTTAAGAGTACAAACCATGGACTGTGTTTTGTCGTTGTTCACCATTAGCCGGTTCGCCGCAAACCACTCTTTAGCCTCCTCCAGAAGGCAGTCTGCTTCTCGCTTCAGGTCGACTAGGTCCTTGCCCCTCGAGAACAGGGTCGTGTCGTCTGCAAATAGGAGCGTGTGATCATTTAAAGTCAGGTCATTTATCATGACTGGCTACCGATGCGATATAATCGAACGCTTTCAACAATCAGAAGCTCGATTCGATTCGAATTCTCCTTTCAATAATTATTAAGATGACTACCGAGTTGATGCGATATGTAGTCGATTAAATAGACCGAAGCACAATCGACAATTGTCTCGAGACGGTACTGAGTTCCCGGGTACCGTGGCGAGCGTTCCCTTCTTCCCTATCTGTTGTCCACTCTATACGTTATTGTTAATAACGTCCGTATTTACTCAATGACTTAAACAAATTCTTGGCACAAATAGGAAAACACATTTAACACAAAAATGTATGTGATCCTGGTATCTGGTTTCTTCTATCCGTGGTTGAGTCAATTTTCGGATCAGGAAGTCTGCTAGATAGACCCCTAGCAGTGAAGAATGCCTATACCCTGACCCTCCTTATAATCCAACCCCATCTTAGTTATCCTTATCTAATGTGACTAACATTCTAAACAAACACTACATATACAATACATGGCTTACAATAGTCCCCAACCAACTGAATCAAACCAATAACTACATACTACATACTAACAAGTAAAAAAGAAACAACCACAAAAATAATACTATGATAATATTGAACCTCGTGGCTTCATGGTAAAACACCAAAGCCAACCTCGCGGTAAACTAGAAAAAAAAGGTAAACTCAAACTCGTGTTCTCTCTCGTGTTGTTTTGATGTGAAAATGATTAACAAATTCTTAAAATTAGTTTGAACTGTTCTGTAATTCTATTTAGAATACATAGTCAGTATTATAAATTAAGTGGCAGGGCTATTGGCCATTCAGTATAATCAAATTGTTAGTAATTTAGTAGAGTGATTCAGTTATTTGTTAGTAGAGATAACCTAAAAGTCGTACAACCTGTGCAGTTAGTGCCTTGTTTTGTTTTTGATAATGTATAGGGACACAATCATAACACTTGGTCACTAGGGATGGGCACAACAACTGCCAGATTTACACAACGTTGTGCTTACAACGGTTGCGGTTGCGACAACCGTTTAAAACAATGGTTGTCAACAACTGTTAGCTTGGGGGCATATTGCAGGCTCCGGAAAACTGCTTGAGTGATTTCCAAACTGCTTAATAGTGATCCATTTCACAGGATCACTTGGCGACAATCCAGGTAATTTAAACCTTTTGATTTATATTAAGTGATCCAGAGGCTATTCCACGATGAAACTGCTTGAACACGAGCTTGAACACGACCGTTGAGCTCCCTGTTTCAACAACCTACCGTATCCAAACGACTATAAAAGATCGGTGTGAAACTGCCCATTTTTCATCCACGCTTTCAATTTTCAACTAATTCATGTGCTTTTCAATGCACTACATACCTCTAAATTAGTCTTGCGCTAGTTTTTTTTGTTTGAAACCATCACAACAACTGGAATTTGTATATAATGTGATAAAGTAAATGAATTATAGCAATTATCAATCATAAAAAACCTTAAAAACAATACTTAGTGTCGAAATATCAACATTACATTACCTCCTGGTGCAGATATGTTGATTCCAAACACAAGTCAATTGTACGTCACACAAAGTGTGACCAACATTACAAATAAAATATATCCTTAGATATACTCCAATGTATATATTAAAATACATATTTAAAAAAATGCAAATACTGAAAAGAGATTATAAATTAGGCCCTAAGTATATCATTCATATGTAATGTGGCCTGATAATGACAAATTTAGTCCAACTCTGACTGTCATTTTAAGAGCTTCAAATTGTGTTTTACCAACCCATGACGAACTAAAAATCTTACTTTATGTATGGCCATATATGTACATTGCCGGTCGCTTTGAACTTGACATTGGCATGGTAGGTACATACACTCCCTATGGTACCCTGACATACCCATGTGTATACCCGAACCCTCATTATAAGGGCTTTATAACGTGTTTTACCAACCCATGTTGGTAGAAAGAAAATTCATACTTTATTTACGGCCATATATGTACATTGCCGGTCGCTTATGACATGAAATTGGTATGGTAGGTACATACACTTAGTATGCTACCCTGACATAGCCATGTGTATACCTGGACCCTCATTTTAAGGGCTTTATAACGTGTTTTACCAACCCATGTCAGGAATGGAAATTTGTATAAGTATGGCCATATATGTACATTGCCGGTCGCTTATGACATGAAATCGGTATGGTAGGTACATACACTTCGTATGCTACCCTGACATACCCATGTGTATACCCGGACCCTCATTTTAAGGGCTTTATAACGTGTTTTACCAACCCATGTCAGGAATGGAAATTTGTATAAGTATGGCCATATATGTACATTGCCGGTCGCTTATGACATGAAATCGGTATGGTAGGTACATACACTTCGTATGCTACCCTGACATACCCATGTGTATACCCGGACCCTCATTTTAAGGGCTTTATAACGTGTTTTACCAACCCATGTCAGGAATGGAAATTTGTATAAGTATGGCCATATATGTACATTGCCGGTCGCTTATGACATGAAATCGGTATGGTAGGTACATACACTTCGTATGCTACCCTGACAAACCCATATGTGTATACGCGGACCCTCATTTTAAGGGCTTTATAACGTGTATAACCAACCCATGTCAGGAATGAAAATTTGTAGATATATGCCCATATATGTACATTGCCGGTCGCTTATGACATGAAATTGGTATTGTAGGTACATGCACTTCGTATGCTACCCTGACATACCCATGTGTATACCCGGACCCTCATTTTAAGAGCTTTATAACGTGTTTTACCAACCCATGTCAGGAATGAAAATTTGTATATATATGGCCATATATGTACATTGCCGGTCGCTTTGAACTTGACATTGGCATGGTAGGTACATACACTCCCTATGGTACCCTGACATACCCATGTGTATACCCGAACCCTCATTATAAGGGCTTTATAACGTGTTTTACCAACCCATGTTGGTAGAAAGAAAATTCATACTTTATTTACGGCCATATATGTACATTGCCGGTCGCTTATGACATGAAATTGGTATGGTAGGTACATACACTTAGTATGCTACCCTGACATACCCATGTGTATACCTGGACCCTCATTTTAAGGGCTTTATAACGTGTATAACCAACCCATGTCAGGAATGAAAATTTGTAGATATATGCCCATATATGTACATTGCCGGTCGCTTATGACATGAAATTGGTATGGTAGGTACATACACTTCGTATGCTACCCTGACATACCCATGTGTATACCCGGACCCTCATTTTAAGAGCTTTATAACGTGTTTTACCAACCCATGTCAGGAATGAAAATTTGTATATATACCTATGGCCATATATGTACATTGCCGGTCGCTTTGAACTTGACATTGGCATGGTAGGTACATACACTCCATATGGTACCCTGACATACCCATGTGTATACCCGAACCCTCATTATAAGGGCTTTATAACGTGTTTTACCAACCCATGTTGGTAGAAAGAAAATTCATACTTTATTTACGGCCATATATGTACATTGCCGGTCGCTTATGACATGAAATCGGTATGGTAGGTACATACACTTAGTATGCTACCCTGACATACCCATGTGTATACCTGGACCCTCATTTTAAGGGCTTTATAACGTGTTTTACCAACCCATGTTGGTAGAAAGAAAATTCTTACTTTATTTACGGCCATATATGTACATTGCCGGTCGCTTATGACATGAAATTGGTATGGTAGGTACATACACTCCCTATGCTACCCTGACATACCCATGTGTATACCCGGACCCTCATTTTAAGGGCATTATAATGTGTTTTACCAACCCATGTCAGGAATGAAAATGTGTATAAGTATGACCATATATGTACATTGCCGGTCGCTTATGACATGAAATTGGTATGGTAGGTACATACACTTCGTATGCTACCCTGACTTACCCATGTGTATACCCGGACCCTCATTTTAAGGGCTTTATAACGAGTTTTACCAACCCATGTCAAGAATGAAAATTTGTATATACAGTACACTCTCGTTCATCGGACTCGGCGACATCGGAACTCCGCTTCATCGGAACTGAAAATCTGGATATTATTATTTTTTTTTTCTTACGAAATAAATAATTTTTCCGTTTTAGCGCCTTCAATTTCTATTCGTTCTATCCGCACAACAGTGAAGTATCACATTTTGCATCAAACGTCATCAGGCGTTTTCCATAATCTGTACCTATCGATGTGATTTACGAGGCCGTGGAGTATTCGCACAAAAATAGAAAGAGGTAGGGAGCAGGAAGTGGCAGGAAGTGAACATCCGGTTCGACCGCGTCCCAAACTGTCATTCAGTTTGTCTTGTATCGCGACTGCACCTGTGTTACGTGGAAGTCAGTTGTCTGCTGGAATATGAGTGGAATATGAATATGGAATATGAGAATAAAAATTTTGGATCTTTATTTCCTGCATTGTTTTTATTCCTATAGGTTCATTGTTACCATGTTCAAAGTTTGAGTGCCTTATTTTCATAAAATCTCTTGTGTATCTTAAAAACAAGAGTGAATACAATCACGATAGGTCACCGTACGGGCGGAAATGATGACTCACGACGGACTCCGCTTCATCGGAATTTTTTGACATCCGAACCGGCCGTCCGCCACATTAGTTCCGATGAACGAGAGTGTACTGTATATGGCCATATATGTACATTGCCGGTCGCTTTGAACTTGACATTGGCATGGTAGGTACATACACTTAGTATGCTACACTGACATACCCATGTGTATACCCGGACCCTCATTTTAAGGTCTTTATAACATGTTTTACCAACCCATGTCAGGAATAAAAATTTGTATATATTTGGCTATAAATAAAGTATGAATTTTCTTTCTACCAACATGGGTTGGTAAAAACACGTTATAAAGCCCTTAAAATGAGGGTCCGGGTATACACATGGGTATGTCAGGGTAGCATACTAAGTGTATGTACCTACCATACCAATTTCATGTCATAAGCGACCTGCAATGTACATATATGGAAATAAATAAAGTATGAATTTTCTTTCTATTAACATGGGTTGGTAAAACACGTTATAAAGCCCTTAAAATGAGGGTCCGGGTATACACATGGGTATGTTAGGTTAGCATACAAAGTGTATGTACCTACCATACCGATTTCATGTCATAAGCGACCGGCAATGTACATATATGGCCATACTTATACAAATTTCCATTCCTGACATAGGTTGGTAAAACACGTTATAAAGCCCTTAAAATGAGGGTCCGGGTATACACATGGGTATGTTAGGGTAGCATACGAAGTGTATGTACCTACCATACCGATTTCATGTCATAAGCGACCGGCAATGTACATATATGGCCATACTTATACAAATTTCCATTCCTGACATGGGTTGGTAAAACACGTTATAAAGCCCTTAAAATGAGGGTCCGGGTATACACATGGGTATGTCAGGGTAGCATACGAAGTGTATGTACCTACCATGCCAATGTCAAGTTCAAAGCGACCGGCAATGTACATATATGGCCATATATATACAAATTTCCATTCCTGACATGGGTTGGTAAAACACGTTATAAAGCCCTTAAAATGAGGGTCTGGGTATACACATGGCTATGTCAGGGTAGCATACGAAGTGTATGTACCTACCATACCAATTTCAAGTCAAAGGCGACCGGCAAGAGTTACATATATGGCCATACATAAAGTAAGATTTTTAGTTCGTCATGGGTTGGTAAAACACAATTTGAAGCTCTTAAAATGACAGTCAGAGTTGGACTAAATTTTTCATTATCAGGCCACATTACATATGAATGATATACTTAATTTATAATCTCTTTTCAGTATTTTCATTTTTTAAATATGTATTTTAATATATACATTGGAGTATATCTAAGGATGTATTTTATTTGTACTGTTGGTCACACTTTGTGTGACGTACAATTGACTTGTGTTTGAAATCAACATATCTGCACCAGGAGGTAATGCAATGTTGATATTTTGACACTAAGTATTGTTTTTAAGGTTTTTTTTATGATTGATAATTGTTATAATTCATTTACTTCATCACATTTTATGCAAATTCCAGTTGTTGAGATGGTTTCAAACAAAAAAAAAAAAAAAAAAACAAGTGCAAGACTAATTTAGAGGTTATGTAGTGCTTTGAAAAGCACATGAATTAGTTGAAAATTGAAAGCGTGGATGAAAAATGGCCAGTTTCACACCGATCTATAAAAGTCGTTTGGCCGTTCTAGGGTTTTTAAACTAAATTGTTGCAAACGGCCCTAAGTTAGGCTATTATCGTGATTTTTCTGGCCTACATTTAAGTTACTATGGCAATTAATTATTATTAAAACAGGCAATTATTATTAAAACAAATTTTATTGAACAAACAATTTGTCATAACTAAAGCATGTGTTTTTCCTGATTTGCTAGCATTTGTTATTACAACAGCTGAGTAATTATTCAATCAATTATCCTTCTCCCATAAGATTAACATTGAAACTTTGAAAACCTATAGGGCGTTGCGCCGTGGGCCGATGCGGCCGATGCGAATTAAAACGTGATTCTGCTCATCTACAACATAATACCTTTTTAACAGTATGGACAGATTTAGCCTACATTGCACACACACGGAGAAAAAAAGTAGGAAATGAAACATGCTTATCTAATATATAGATATTTGATACAGTAACCAAACAATTCTTTAAAATTATACATCACCAGTTGACAAAGTGTACTTAACTTAAAGACTGGTATGGAAATGTTTTGCTTTTGCAACTGTAAATCGTATAAACATTTGTAAGAAAAATAATTAAATATAGGCCTATAGTTCAATGTAAAGTGAAAACGCAACATTGTGGACAAGGCATGTCCTATCTCACTAAATAAGTTAAACAAAAACAGTTCAGTAAGCATTGCATTTTTTGGAGGGAAGCACTACTGCTACTGTTGTTCAGTACAGTTGTCGATAACAGCCAGTTTTCACACAACCGTTGTCAAATAACCATTGCGTTTTTTTTTGCCACATCCCTATTGGTGGCAGGTCCACGGTTTATATGTGACGTGCTATAGGCCAGAAAAATATTTGCGCACCCCATTGATATGAATCAAAAATTGAAAATACCCTAATGCCATAGACATTTTAGACGATTTGACAAACACATTCCCAACATAACAATGACAGAATACTGTAGGCTTACCGGCCTCCTCGGGACTAGACAGTGGCCGGTTGATGAGTTGGCCGGTTAAAGCGTTGAACCTTTAACAACATTAAATTATAGCCCAGTTATTCATGACCGGAATAAGATGAATAATAACACTCAAGATTTAGATTTAGATTTACGGGAGCGGCAGCTCAGTTGTAGAGCTCTGGTCTCACAAGCCACCGGTCCCCGGTTCGATCCCGGGCGATGTCATTACACACACAAACATGAGCGGTCACATCTAGCTAGCCTATGTGACTTGAGGCGCTGAACTCCAAAGTAGCTTAACCACCAAAAAGTAGGAACTGAGAAAATGGCGTTTGAAGCAAAACATGAACTACCATACTTTCACAGTTCCCATATTGCTTGTTTATGTAATAATGATTTATGTTATATCAACAGAGGGACCAATATTGGTTCCATTTCTTTAATGCTTTTAGCCTTAAAATGCATATTTTGGAAATAAAATGGCGCTTGGCTTAGTTTGGCCCTACCCAGTTTTCAGTTTGATGTCGCATGCATCATAAATTATAGGTGCATAGGTTACTTTGGCACAATTTGATTTATTTTTATTATAAAATCAATTTTTTGAATAAGTTTATATTAAGTCAATTAATTCAAAGTATTAGAGTCTATATTGACTAAAAAGTATTTTCTTTACAATTCACTTCTATATATGGCCGTTAAATCGTAAAAACAGTGCTTGTGGCACTTAAGTCATTGTGGCACTCAAAGGAACATGTTATTTGTGTCTTTATAGGGAGCTAACCGACAATTAATACATTCAAAGCTCGGTACAAAATTCACAGATTCATAATACAAAAGGGAATAAGTGTGTGTTAATAAAAAGTTTGTGTTTCAAAGCTTATATTTTTTCAAAGAAAATGCATTTAAAATATGAAACAGGAAGGCGTGTGATGTTGCCTTTTCAATAACATTCAAAGGAGCGCTTGAATTTTCATTTTTTGGGATATGCCATCAGTCTTGCTATCGGTAACATCTGAAAAAAAACAATAATATTAATTTAATTAAAAAAGAAACATAATTTTTTTACATGAGGGAAATTTAAACTAGACCTATAACAAGATTTGATTACACCATAGTTTGCCGATTTTATTACAAATTAAAACCATTATTTTATAATTTACTTTTCCTTAAATTTTAGGGCTAGATTGCTAATACAGCAGACAAAAAACATGGTTCTCTTTCTCTCAACAGAGGCTCATTCCAACTACAGTACTTTATATTTATTTAAATAGCGTAGATATTATTTATTTATTTTTGTACAGAGTAAAAAAGATACAGTATACACATTGATGTTAACGAAAACAAACACATACTTCGCTTACATAATGTGAGATTAAACTGTACCACAGTAGCCTAACCACCAAATTGTAGCGTAAGCGCCGCCGTAGGCAAAAGTTATATTGCCAAAGTAGCCTAACCTCCGTCGAAATGGATTTAGGCGATATTTTATTATTTTACATTGTTAAAAAAATTGTACTATATTAACACAAATTCTAAAGATATGGCACAATACATTTGAGCAATTGAATAACGTTAATTAACATAAATATATGGTATAAAAGGAGAAAAATGTGCCTGAGAGCTCTCATTAATAGCTACATTTTAAAGCCGTTTAATCAAATTTAACTGTACATTATGGACAATAATTTGGTATTGCAAGGTAAAATGTGGTTACAGTACACTCTCGTTCATCGGACTCGGTGACATCGGAACTCCGCTTCATCGGAACTGAAAATCTGGACATTATTATTTTTTTTTCATACGAAATTAATAATTTTTTCCGTTTTAGCGCCTTCAATTTCTACTCGTTCTATCCGCACAACAGTGAAGTATCACATTTTGCATCAAAAGTCATCAGGCGTTTTCCATAATCTATACCCATCGATGTGATTTACGAGGCCGTGGAGTATTCGCACAAAAATAGAAAGAGGAAGGGGGCAGGAAGTGAACAATACATCCGCTTCTACCGCTTCCCAAACTGTCATTCAGTCTGTCTCGCGTCGCGACTGCACCTGTGAAACGTGGAAGTCAGTTGACTGCTGGAATATGAATATGGAATATGAGAATAAAGATTTTGGATCTTTATTTCCTGTGTTGTTTTTATCCCTATAGGTTCATTGTTACCATGTTCAAAGTTTGAGTCTGAGTGCCTTATTTTCATAAAATCACTTGTGTTATCTTAAAAACAAGAGTGAATACAATCACGATAGGTCACCGTACGGGCGGGGAAATGATGACTCACGACGGACTCCGCTTCATCGGAATTTTTTGACATCCGAACCAGCCGTCCGCCACATTAGTTCCGATGAACGAGAGTGTACTGTATTACTTTTCACTTTTTCATCTTTATTGATTATATAAATTGCCTAAGTACGATATATAACCAATCTTCTAAACCATTACACGTAACAATTTAACACCTCATAAAAACTATTATTATTTTGTAACTGGGGCTTACCTGCAGATAAATCTCCTTTTGTGGCCGAAGAACAACTTTCAATAATTTTAACTGTCCTGCTTTTAAACATCTTCTGGTTTTATTTTACTAGAAACAAACCAATAATCAACGCACCTCACACATGCCACTCTCCTTATGGGCTTCTAACACGGTGTGCTGCACATAAGTCAGTTTGGCACTGAGCCAACAAGTGGTTTGACATTGCTGCCAAACTAAATTTCCTTTAAAATAAAATATCCCCGTATTTTTCCGGTCGTTTAGACTACTTTGGTTCGATTCCTTATGCCTCAAAGATTTAAAAACAATCATAACCTACAATTTGCCGATTTTGTCGCTTAAGTCACTTTGGCATTCAGCGCCTCACTTAATGCCGTGACCGTACCTTGCTGTCTTTAGATCACCGCGCAGGCCTATTGGCCCATGGTAACGTTCAGTGGAGGAGATTTTTTTTAAAGAAAAATAAAAGATTCAGATTTAATTTCTTTATTCATATTATACAGCTTTGTATATTGAATAGTAAATAACAAACTGAAATAAACTTAAAATTACATATAATACTGTGATATTGAATTCAAGCTACCAGCTCACATACTAAACTTATTTTACCGGTTTAGCAAAAACTAATCACATCAAACAAAGTCTGAACTAAAACAATTAGTGTTGTGACCTACTGGAATTGTAAATGGCCGCCATTTTGACTGGGAATATTCA
The DNA here is from genome assembly GCA_030545055.2 of Neoaliturus tenellus. Lineage (NCBI taxonomy): Eukaryota > Metazoa > Arthropoda > Insecta > Hemiptera > Cicadellidae > Neoaliturus > Neoaliturus tenellus. The sequence continues at coordinate 233,629,609 of CM061533.1, forward strand.
GTCAAAATTTAACTGACTAATGCATATCACCATGCGAAGTTTAAAATTTATATCGTTACCATAAATGGTGAAAATGAATACGGCATTTATTGAAAAATACATAGGCCTACAGGATGGTGTACAGAAAACTAAGCAAGATGGGGCTATACATTACATGATTTCAAATTTCAAATTCAAATTTCAAATTTTTATTTACCTTACAGACATGTATACATGCATTAGGTACTCTTAATTTCTAACTTAATGATAATGTTCTCATAAACTAATTCTATCCAGTATTTTCCAAATTTTGATGTTTCTTCTTTTTTTTAATGAAGATTCTTTTTTTTCTTCTTCTTCTCATAAAAATCTTTAAGGGAGTATAAAGGTTCTTCCTCAAGAAAATTTTTAATACTTTTATATCTTTAGATGTTTTTATTTCCAAATTATAATACGTTCTGATCAAATTTATAATTTTGCGGGATACTTCATAAGGAGATTTTTCATATACTGTTGTTCTGTGTCCTTTTGTTGGAATTAGTGATGAATTTCTGGTATTGTAGTTATGTTTACATTCTTCATATATGAACTCTTAGATAAAATTTTGTTATTTCAAAAATGAACAAGCCAAATACGGTTAAAATTTTGTTGTTTTTGAATAAATTATAAGAATGTTCCAAATGATGTACGTTATTTATAATTCTGATAGCTCGTTTTTGAACTCTAAATATTTTCATCTGATTTTTAATTGAAGAATTGAAAAATATTGGTAAGCAATAATTTAGTTGAAAATAAGCAAAGTAACACATTTTTAGAATATTTCTATCGACACATTTTGATAGGATCCGAAGACTAAAACACACTGAATTTAGTTTCTTCACTATACTTTCAACGTTGGTATTCAAGAAAAATTTTCATCGATTTTTATACCAAGCATGTTAGCGTTTTTTACAACCGGGATCTTTTCATTTTCACAGTATATGTCTTTTACTTCATTTAATTTATGGTTTTTATAATATATAATATTTGTTTTTTTACAATTAAGGCATAATCCATTTATTTTTAACCATTCATTTATATTTAAAATTGTAGAGTGTAATTTAAATTTCAATTCTTTTTCACTACCAGCCGATACAAAAGCACAAGTGTCGTCTGCATATTGTAAAATTTTTCCATATTTTATGTTTGCTGGTAAGTCAGATACATAGATAATGAATAATAACGGACCCAATATAGAACCTTGAGGAACTCCTATATTGACTATTTGCCATTGGGAGTGTGCCATAGTATTATTTTTCATTCTTAAAATGACTTTCTGTTTTCTATTTCTTAAATAGGATGAAATAATATCATAAGCAATTCCTCTTATACCATAATTTTCAAGTTTATTCAATAATATATTATGATTTTTGCTGTCAAACGCTTTTGTAAGATCACACTGTACTGTAGAAATATAATTTTTATCCTCTATGTTCTTAGATATTATGTTTACGTAATTTGTTAAAACATTTAGAGTATATTTATCTTTTCTAAATCCAAATTGTTCTTCATTTAAGATTTTGTTTTGTGAAATAAAGCTTACAATTCTGTCATATAAGATTTTTTCAAGAATTTTAGAGAGAACAGGAAGTAAAGATATTGGTCGATAATTATCAATAGTTTTTAATTTTGGATTTTTCTTAATTGGGACCACTGTGGATTGTTTTAGAAGATCTGGAAATATTCCGTAATGTAAACATTGGTAAAAATAATTTAAGCAAGGTGAGATTATGCATTTTTTCAAAACATTAAGTGATATTCCATCGTAGCCAACTGACTTTTTATTTGGTAAATTTTTTACTATATTTTGAATTTCTTTTTCATTAGTGGGTGCCAAATACATTGAACAAGGTATACTTGCTTTATATAGTTTCAATTTTAACCCTGCTTTATCAATAATAGGGGTGAGGTTTGATCTGTTTGGGATATCAGTAAAATATTGATTTATAATATCAGGAGAAAATGGGACCTCTTCATTTTCATTTTCGTTTCTTTTAGTACCCAATTCATTTTGAACTACAGACCAAATAGCTTTTGTTTTGTTCTTGGATTCATATATATATTCTCCATTTGCTTTAATTTTATTTTCTCTAACCAGTTTCCTTAGACTTCTTTTAATGTGGTCATATGTTTTTAAAGTTTCTTCATCATTTGTTTTAGTATACAGTATATAATATTGTCTCTTGAGCAAACTTAATTTTTTTATTTCTGATGTCATCCATTTTTTGTTTTTACATGTCTTTTTTTATATACTGTTTTTATGGGAATATTCCTATCAAGTATATTTGTAAAAGTTTCAATAAATATTTTATATGTTTCATCAATTTTATTATTACAGTTTTCATTAATTAATGATATCTCATATATAGCATCCCAGTTTGTATTTTGTAATTCATTATACAGTTTTTCAATGTTGTCTTCTGTGTAAATTCTTTTGGTAACTTTTTCTCTATAACATTCTTGTTTCTTTTCAATAGTTATTGACTGTAAATAGTGATCAGATAATCCTGGGTTTAAAGTAAAAGCATTGCTTACATCAAAATTTGTGTATATATTATCGATACATGATTCAGAATGGTCTGTTATTCTTGTAGGAGTCATAATATTGGGATGTAGCCCAAATGACGCTAACAGTGAAAGTAATTGGGTTTTATGATTTGATTCCTGTAGAAGATCAACATTGAAATCTCCTGCTAATATCACTCTCTTCTTAAATGTACTTAAACTTTTGAACATTGACTGGAGTAAAGTTTCTAATTGGGACATGAACATTTCAAAATTACTTTTGTAAGGAGTCCTATATACACAAACACATAGAATATTCAATTTACTAATCTCTATAGCAGATATTTCACATATATATTTAACTGATAAGGAAACCAAATCAGGTCTTTCCAAGGATTGTTTAAACAAATCATTATGAATAAGAATACAACTTCCTCCTCTTTCATTTTTATCACGACAGTAGCAAGATGCTATTTTTAAATCCGGAAAAGTATTGAAAAGTCCATAGTTTTCTCTAGATATCCAGTGCTCTGTAAGCATTAGGATTTTTGTGTGTTTATTTTCTTCATTTAAAATAATAATCAAGTCATTTATTTTATCTGCCACTCCTCTAATGTTTAGGTGCGTTATTTCCATACTATCTTTTTTATAGTTTGTATTTGTATAGATTTCACTTCTATAGAACTCACTTACATCACCGATTCTTCCTTTTAGTTTTCCTAGTTTTTACAAAGTATAATCAATTTTTTAAGGTATTTTTAAATATATGAACACTTCCTATTTAAATTTACACCATCTCTTGCCAAACAAGAGTCGTCTATAAATTTATTTATATCAAAGTATATAAATTGTTGTTCCTCACATAAAGTACATATTCTGCTATTTGTTTCATTTAAAACATTTACAGGAATATCTCTCCTTGAAATTATACTGTTTACAATCAGTTTTGAATTTGGGAATTTCCTTTTTATATTATTTACAACATGATAAATTTCAGTCATAACCTTGTCCGGTGATTTAAACCTTTTCATGTCTTTGTTCCAACATGTAAAATAATTGTTTCTATCTTATGTTGCAATTCAAATTTTATTTCTTCCAATTTATTTGTTATTTGTTCAGCCCCTATTCCTGGAAACATTTTGACATGTGCATTATTTATTTTTACATGCTTTAATAAGGAATCCCCTAATATCAGGGTGTCATATTCAATGTTATTTTCTTCAATACTTTTTTCCATGGGGTTTATCCATAAATAGTCAGATTTTAATTTTTCTGTTGAATTACATTCTTGCTTTTTAGGAAAATTAGAGATCTTTTTCATATTTTTATATCTGTATAGTATTTGATCACACAATAATTTACTAAATTGTTATTTACCTTTCAAGTTGAAGTGGAGACCATGATTAGTATAAGTACTTCTATTCAGCTGATATAGAGGTAATAGGGATGCACTAGGACAGTCGTGGATTAGTTGTTTCAAACTTTCATTCACATTTTTTATCGTTCTATTTAAATACGGCTTGTCATATCTAAATGGGATCCTACTTATAATTATATTTGTATTAGATGTTTGTTCAATTGTTTTTTTAAATACATTTATTATATTATCAACTTTATTTGGGTGGGTCTCATTAATATCATTTGTTCCACCAATTATGACAAGAAAGTCATTTGAATTTAACAATTGAATATTATTTATGTTATTATCTATTATATTTTTTAGAGTTCCATTTGGTCTAACATCACTTTTTATTGTAAACGCAGAGTTTAGTCTGTCACTAATTAGCTCGTTCATTGATCTGCCATGACTGTCTGATAAAATGAGTACTTTATTCTTTGATCCAGACATCCAATGTCGTTTAGAAATATTTCTGTTTGTTTTTGATTTTTGAACTTGCATTTCTTTTTTATTGCCATTTTTTATTTGACATTTAGATGTAACAATATATTGGTCAGTTAAATCCATCAACGCCGCATATTTATTAGTCAATGTTAGTGTACATTTTTTTTCTTGGACTGTATTTTTATTCAGCCTTGGAGTTTTATTTTTGCCGTTGTGTATAGGTCGGAATCCATTTTCCTGTTCGCTAGGAATATTTGTACTACACATTTCATCCAAGTTTTGGGTTTCAGATTCATCAGTGATAATATTTTTTTGTGCTGTCTTTGTTGATGAATTTAGATTTTTTATTCTTAATCTGATTTCTTTTACAGGTACATCTACTATGAAGTAAGTTTGATTTGAAATTTCCTTGTTTTCTTTTACAAGGGTACAGAAAATGTTGATATTTTGCAAAACATGAACACCACAGTCATGATTTTGTTTGTTTCAAACATTGGAATATAGTAGTGAAGCTAATAATAATAATAAACTTTATTCCCCTGACAATAATTTACATTGTATTTGAATTTACATTTTTTGAAGAATTTACATAAAGTCTTTTTATCTGTTTCACAATTTAAAAATTCGCAATTCCGGATTTTTTCTCGAAGATGATGGTTAATTTATTTAATACTCTAATAACTTGGTTGTAAATAATCTATATATATTTATTTTGACAATAATATTTTTAGTTAAATTTTATTTTGCCTATCAATTGATGGGAAACAATCAGCATCACTACAGCCCAGATGCTTGGATGCGTCATATTTCCCAATAAAATGTTGAGAAAATGAATTATTTATGGATTTTAACACGTTCGCTGCGGCATATAAGATGTCGAAACTCAACCCCCACGCTGAACTATGTTTACGTTCCTCCAACGATAGCGCAAAATTAAAAACCTGTAGAATATATTCTAATCACAAGTAATCTAAAAGCTCAATATCCTTACCTACACGCTAATGCACAATATGTGTTTCCATCTCAAACGCTAGAGGAAAAGCAGTCGCATTATCTTGACATTGTCATATGTAACCGATCGGATACATCCGCACCCACGAAGGAACTCGTTTGTAACCGATCGGTTACATACCGCAGCGAACGTGTTAAATCCATATGGATGATTTTATAACATAATATTTATCTGTTACTTTATTTTTATTGCATTTTCAACATTGCAGAGTTTATTTTGTTTACTTATTGTGATAAGACCTTTAGCATTATATAGCCCGGTTGCTTGAATGCTTTAGATCCCACAGTATATTAATATATTTTAATTTAATCATTCAATAAAGAAAATTTTTTATTGAAAATCATTTAATAAAAGAAGTTCTGGTGGATAATTTTGGGAAACCCGGTAGGCCTATATGCCTATTACTGCTACTTCTACATCGTTGGAAATAAATAATTTGTTTTTCTTCGATCATTTTTACTGTGTAGGCTATAGCAGGTAGACAGCGTTGCAGAGGGTGCTTAACAATTACTTTTGGCAAATCAAAAACTCTTGAGCTTGTCCTTGAAACCCAGATGAAATTGCTAAATATAGTATATATTTTTCAGCTTTATCTACTGATAAAATTTCTGATTCACAACTATAAAATTGGCTCTGATATTGAATTCTTCGTAAATCCATTGGAGGTGAAGTAACATCAAGTCAGCTTTAATGTTTAAGTAGGTCTACTTCAGTATTGAAATTGACATGCACAGCTGTAGCTTTTAACATGTTAATGTAAGACTGGTAAGCCTTCCTTTTATTGTACATTAACTCCCCTTGATTGAAATATTTATCTAACACAAATACCTCTAATGTTTCAGGTGATTACAATGGGTGGAAAATTTCAACACAATAAAACCGTTAATAAAAGTCATGGACCACCATCGCGCAAACATTTAAGAAAGCAAATGCGTATAGAGAAGAAAGCCAAAAAGAATGAGTATTTTAAGAATAAAAAGAAGTTTGCCTTGTTAAAAACTTCAACAACTAATAGTCCAAATAATGAAGAAAATGCCCCAAAAAAACATTCCTCAAAAACCTTGGCTGATCATAGCAGCAAAGAAAATCATCAAAATACCAGTCAGTCAGTCAGTTATAGGCCTACAACTAAAAAGCCGGGAAAAAGTTTTTTTGAAGTACAGAACAAACAACATAAGCAAGAGATGAGGGAAAAGGCAAAACTAGAAAGAGGAATGAAAAATGTGAGAAAGAAAATGCTTCTGGAAGCTAATAAAGAAGAAGACAAGGAGATAAAAAGATTAGAAAAACAATTGAAGCTTAACAAGCGAAAATCTAAAACAGTGCCAAAATCCTTTGTTGATGAGGGATTAGACTGTATCCTTTTTTATCACAATTGATTGTTAAAATAAATAATACAAGGGAGATATATCACAATCACAGTTCTTGTTGCGGTCCCATTTTTACATTTTTGTCCAGTAATGGGATGAGTTTGTCGAATTATCTCATTAACAGGCCTACAGCTTAAACGGATCATCTAACCAAGTCAGTTTATACGGATCATCTCTTTAAGGCAGTTTGTGGTTCAGCTCACTAAGACAGCTTACCTATATTTATCATCTCACTAAGGCAGTTTGTATGGTTCATCTCACTACAGGGTTTTTACGGTCAGGAGAAGTCAGGGAAAGTTAGTTTACCCAGATCAAAAGCGTTTCAATATAGTTGTAAAAAATCATTTTCATCTGTCATATACTAGAGTGCATGTGTTGCTCGACATTGAGCAATTTATTTTGATACAATACAAAAGTTACATTTTTCTAAATTAATGACATACGACCAATCCAATATTGCGGATATAAGTGATCACAAAAACTACAGCTGTTAGGCGGTGTCCTAGCTGGGCGGCGAAATTCGGACGGCGTTGCATGCGTGCGAATTTGCCGGCCGGTGGAAATTACAAACGCACTGAGAGGCATGGGAGTGTCCTAGCTGGCCGTGCGTTGCGTTGCCGCCGGTGCGTTGACGCTGGTCGTTGCGGCGAAAAGACAAGCATGTTTGTGTTTGGACGTCCGTGCGGCAACTGCGTCTAGTGCGTCAGTGCGTGTTTGGTGTCACGGGAGACGGGTCTGATAGGCAAAATTAGAGCCAAATTTTACTAAACTATCATGTACTGAAATTTTAAGACTTTTTTATTCTTTGGTATTTTTATCTACATATAACGGTTAGGAAACTAGAGACAATTTAAGTTCATTTTGGTTTAGTTTTAGTAAGAATAACATGGGACGAACTTTTATCAGCCATATCTCCAAAACCATTCAGTAAAATAAAAAATACTTAAGAATAAAAATGTCTTAAAATTATGTTTCGAGAATATTTAACTCATAAAAATTATCATTTACGCATAAATTAACTTCTTTCCAATATAGGGGAAAAAATTTAAAATGTCAAAAATTAATGTTAGGCCTATTATAAAAAATGTTCTTAAAACATCAATGTGCTTGTGAACTTAGTTACTTATTGTGACTTACGGTAGCAGTAAAACAATTATTTATTTATATTCAAATACAACTTTTTAGTGCAGATTTTGAAGGCCTTCTTACCTCAACGTCAAGAATGAGCCTTTCCTCAATAGAAATAGGCCGCATAATATTAGTAACCTTTAAAGGAATTCCTTCTTCTTCAAGTAACTCACAACAAAGTCAAAAGTGTCAATTAATTGACATCCTAGTATAATTTTTAAACAACTCAGGATGCTCCCTTAACTTACGATAGAGATGGTGAAAATCACATAATTCCTCTCTTTCTTTAAAAATATCATTAATTGGAGATCTAGTATCTCTAGCGTTTAGCTTCAAATAAGCGTAACTGTCAAGTAAATAAAGTTTTCGCTTACTTGCGGACTGCATGTTTTCAATCACCCATTACTACGCAGCTAATGAGGGCTCTCGACTGCCACCGCCGCACGAACGCATTGCCGCAGACGCAGTCCCACTGTGGACACCCTTTTGATCGGTCGTCCGTGCGTCTAACGCACGCAACACCGGTGCGAATTTTCGCCACTCAACTAGGACGCCGCCTAAGTTAAGAGATGTTAAATGCTCAAACCAATCTCGATGTTGTTCTAATGGGAAAATTTCTAATTTAATTTGTGGATAGTGCCCTTATTTTAAGTCGGATTCTCATCAATTTTTTGTGGAAACAACCGTCCAACTACACAAAAAACTTGAAAATCAATTGAGAATTGTAATAGGAGTTCTCAACACAAAAAAAACCCTTAACGTATTTAATAAGTATAGATATACATATAATTTATACAGAAAACGGCTTCATTAAAGTTTAATGTACTAGTATGATTAAAGAACTCCAAAATTAAAATTTCACTATTCAAAATAATTTTTTTTACGTCAAATAATCTCAGAGAAAATGTAATTTTTATTTTATAAAAATTAACACACTATGTTGACCAAAGTTACTGACATACATCGAGTTGAACTACGGCTACACAAGTGATGATGCCAATGGTGCCATCAAGACATGGTGTGTGAAGGCGTCTTAGGCTACACTTTTTTCCATTGTTGAGAAGAAGTATGTGTAAGTTATTTGATACCATTTATTTTATTTCTTGGAATGTTTAATGTCAATTAGAAATCAGAAATGCTTTTTTACATTAATTTTGATAACAGTTGGAGGGTCATTCAGAAATACAAATTTAGAGATAATGAAACAATCTTATTTCATCATATTGATAAACTCCTGGATGGTGTAGGCAGGGGTGTTGGTTAGCCAATTGTGTAGTTTCTTCTTCAAGGAGAAAAAGGAAGCGCAGTGAAGGAAAAAGTGAAGGCAGAAAAGGAAGCATGTTGTAAAGCTTGCTGCCTGCAGAGCTGGGTTTCTTCTCATGTATCTTTATAGGATTGTTCGGTGCTTTATGACTGGATTCTTGATTAGTGCTTTGTGTTGTATGGGTGACATTTTGTTTTCCTTTGAAGTCCTAGTTTATCCGCATACAGAATGACTTCTTGGATGTAGATAGCTGTGACAGTTTTTATCTTCAGGTCCTCGAAGGCAGGCCTGCAGCTATCACATGGGCCTAGGAACTGCCATCTTCTGTATGGTCAACACCACCTTTATTCAAATGTGCTAAACGAGGATTCTGTATAAGATGAGTTTGTAGAAGTGGATGATACGCTGCTTTTGAGGAGGCAGGGTTGCAGATTTTCTATTTCCTTATTATCACATACATTGCAGAGTTGAGTTTTTTGCAGAGCTTGTTTATGTGAGGTCCTCAGGAGAGGCTTGCATTCAGAAGAATGTCCTAAAGCTCAATTTCATCAACCTTTCTGACATCATTAGGGGGAATTTGGTGGTCTCTTCGTCCGAAGTAGATTCGATTGGTTTTCGCTGGGTTTGCAGCCGAGTCAATTGAAGAACAGTAGTATTCGGTTCCTTTATCAGGGCATGACTTTTTGGGCACCCGATATATACGAGTGCTATTCAGAAAGTAAGGAACGTTTTAGTCTTACGCCGTTAGGCGCGCACGTATCGCCTATATTATGGTATGAGAGCACTCGGGGACTCAGTGGCTATCCAGCCGTGACACTAGGAGCATCGTCGCGCTGCTAGTTTTCTTTATTTTTAAATTCAAAATGACCGCTCCCTAAAAAAATGCCGCCAGTTGCGAAGTGTGATCGGTAACACCGTTTTTTGTTGGCAAAAAATTTCAAACCGATGGAGATTAATCGATTTTTATTCTTTCAATTTCAACACAGCAAAGTCCGTGAAACTTGAGGGAAAGATAACAAAAACTCCGTTATGGAGGAGCAGCGGGTTTCACGGATCTTCTCGTCAACTTTAGTGACCAGTTTGTCAGTCACAATGCTCGGTCGTCCACTCTACTGCTCATCAAGTACTGGTTCGGTCATTTGTAAACTGAATACACAACTTAGGCACAAAACTTTCATTCAAGACATTGTTCCCATACACCTCGCACACTTTGAATTTAAAAATAAAGAAAACTAGCAGCGCGACGATGATCCTAGTGTCACGGCTGGATAGCCACTGAGGCCCCGAGTGCTCTCATACCCTAATATAGGCGATACGTGCGCGCCTAACGGCGTAAGACAAAAACGTTCCTTACTTTCTGAATAGCCCTCGTAGCAGTTTTAATTTTAAAACCCTCTAAGGGACGTCTCTTATGGAAGTCTTACAAAAATCTGCTTTATGGCCTATGTCAAATCATACTACATCCCTAGTGTAATTGTTGCTCGAAATCAAGCAGTTTAATCAGGACTATGACAGTTTATTGCTAAAAGTTATTTTTAGTTTTAAATCAACTACATCGGTCCAATCCAATATTATGAATATCAGTAATACCCAAACTATACTTTAAAATGATCAACCAAATCTCAATGTTATTCAAATAGGAAAACTTCAAATTTAAATGATGAACAGCGCCTTTATTTTAAGTACGATTCTCTTCAATTTTCGGCGGGAATAACGTCAGACCCTATTCAACAACACCAAAAACTGGAAAATCGGTTGAAATTTGTAAGAGTTCCTATCACAAAACAAAAATTTTAGCGTACTAAATAAGAATAGTTTTTAAACTTCTTTGCATTTGGAGTAATAAGCCACAAATCCGAGGTCAAAAGGTTGAGTATTAAAAAAGTTATTGCATTTTTAAGTTTTACCCATATGATTTTAATGTTAACTGCCTATAATTTCCACCTCTTTAGACCATTTTAAGTCTAGTTGGCAGCAATGTACTTTGTAAGTGAGACCTTTTAATTTGATGTACATATCGAATTTACATATTTGATGTACCGTTCTTGATTTTCTTCTGACTCCAGGGGTGCTGTCTCTTGATATGACTAAAAATGTTTGATTGTCAAAAGGAACTTTGTTTCAAGCATTATTCCCCAAAGGATATTTATTAATCTTAACAAACAAAAATATTAAAGGGGGGGAGGGGACTTTTGTACAATCTATATAGACCACCCAAAAGCACAACTAAATGATACCGTATTAACTAAAATATAAACTTTGATGTGTAAAAAAAAAATTCAACTTTACTGTACTTTTCATTTAAACTTAACAATAACAACAGGGCTTTTAGAGGTGTGTGACACAGAAAAGCTTCACAATTTGGGCAAATTGGAATCTAATTTACAAGAATCTGGATCTGAATTTGAAGATGATTTTGCTGTTGTGACTGGAAAAGAGAAAAGGAAGGTAAAGCAGTCAGAAGATTCTTCTCAAAATGTGAAAAAACTGAAGACAACTAGCCTGAAAAGAGATATTGGCAGTTCTGAAAATGATTCTCATAGTGGTTCTTCTGAAGAAGCTGATAGTAGCGATGAAAACGAAGAATACATGAGTGAAGGAGATATTAATGAAGAGGAAGCCGAACACGATATGAGCAGTGATGAAAATGAAAATAACGTTTATGAAGACGAAAATGATGATCAGTCAGACAGTGAGGATGTAGGAAGTGAAGATAATGAAGAATTTGAAGAAAGTGATATTGAAATGGAGGATGAAAAAAAGAAAAGTTTTGACCATGATGATTCCAATAGTGTTACAGAAAATAGTGACAAAACAACCGAGCTTAAAAATGGAGTGTGGGAAGACATTTACGGGAGACTACGAGACAAGAAAGGAAATATTGTGCAGGTCTGTATGGTGATTATGTTTTGAAAATTCTCATGGTTTAAAAATTACAGTTAACTGTTAATTTATAAAATTAAAAAACTTCCAACTACTATGAATAGAACATAGGCTAAATAATGATTTAGTAATAAATTTGATAGTATATAAAAAATGTATAAACTACTTAACTAAATTAGAAATTAAATCACTTCCTACCATCAGTTATTGATCCTTGTTGTAAACAGTCCAATGATGGTTTACACTGAGATATGGTGTATATCATAGGACAAATTTTTATGTGACAGTATAACAATCCTTGACCATCAACCTATCACGGCTGGATGCCAAATGACTCGACGGATGAGGCAGTGCAAGACCAGGGACTATCCTCTTATCTTTACACACTAATTGTGAATCAGTTATTGCATCTTTAAAATTAAAATGAAGCAAACTAATTTTAGGTTTTGTCTTTAATAGTGGCTCTTAATTTTAATTGCGCAACCAGTTATATTAAAAATAAGTGCAATCCAAGTACCCTATAGAAATATTGTGACAATTGATGTCATTAATGGCAAGGGACCCACCAAATCGGAAGATCTGAGTGCAAAGATTGAAGTAACGAAATCCATGCAATATAATGTTAAAAAACTCACTATAGCTATTAAAGATATTGAAACATTCTGTCATCGTTTGGTCGCTTACGTTTATGATTAATTTAGTTGTAGAATAGAATGGACCAATTCTAATATAATTAGTTTTGTCTTGATTCTAGTCTAAGAATATAGAAAATATATTCCCTTCCATTAAAGTTATTTATTTTGCTGTTAGATTTTAAATATATTATAAACCAAACATTAGATTGATTAATTAATTAGGTTGTGTTTTAGGTTCAAGAAAAAAGTAAATATGTTCCCCCGCAACTGAGAGCAAAACAACTTGGTCAAGATTCCAAAAATGCAGAAGAACTTGCACGTCTCAAAAAACAGTTGAAAGGTCTCATCAATCGTTTAGCGGAATCAAATCTGCACAGCATAGCTAACCAGGTAATATTTTAAAATTTGTTAGTCATGAACTATCAAACCTGGACTGATGATTTATTATGTTTTTTGAACCCTTCAAAAATGTTTATTTATTCTTTGAATATATATTTCAATTAGTCTTCAAAATAACATGATAGATGATTCAACATCTTAGTGAAGCTAACAAGAAAATTGCGTGAATGACCATTATTTACAATAATTCCATTAGGTTATTTGGTGAGTTTTAGCTAATGGTCATGGTCAGGGTTTGAATGAGATTTTTTTATATTTATACTTTTGAAGATCAGCTGTGATGGTTTTTAAGTTTATAATTTCATAGTATCTCTAACTTAAATCTTAAAATTACGGTGAGACAAAAATATATGCCAAGAGCCCTTCAGCACCCCTTCTTGAGGTTACATATTTTTATATTTTAAATATATATTTTAAAGTCACACATTTTTCACACTTTGGTGGGTAACCAAGTATTTTCTAATGCCAGAAGCATCATTAATTAGTGGCCCAGTAAAAAATGGCAACTGAATCTAGTATTACCCCTGTTTTTCTAAGATTTTATGGAAAACAGTCCAGACACAAGTCTTGTTACTACTAAATGTACCTAATAGTATACCTAATGAGAGCAGTGGAAGCTCTCTTTACTGACATCTGTCGGATTAACCAACCGTTTTCCAGGAATATACAAACTTCCACCGTGCGAGCCAATGTTGTGATAATGATCTACGAATAACTATAATGTTTCAAAAAAATTTATCATACATTTCCTTAGCAAGTCAAATTTAGTTATTCGCTCTCAATATTTTGTGTATACATAATTTACTGTGCTAATAATGTTTACAAAATTTGTTATTTAACAGTTTTTGATACCATTACTGGGTATTTACTATACTGGATTGTGTTAGGAACAATTAATGGTGTTGCAACAATTTTTATCATGTTTAAGTGATTTCAACCCATATATCTGGTATTATTCAGTTTAACCAATCTTTTCCTTTATCTGACCATAGTCCGGTACCGTAGGGGTCGGTTAAGAGAGCTTCTACTGTGTAATGTCAACTTGATGTTATATAGCATCATTAATTAATTAATAGCCCAATAATAAATGACCACTAGGTCCAGAATTACCTGCATCGAGGATTGAAACTGGCAAACTCAGAATAATGAAGTGAGCACTATACAACCCCTCAGCAGATTCAGCTCCATTATAACAGTAAAGTTGTAAAGTTTCCTATAGTTGTTTTACCTGAAAAATGAAATTAAACACCTCAATATATTTTAATTTTTTTTAAGAAAGCTGTCATACAAAAACAAGAGAGATGGCTTTACTTGGTTTCAGATTGACGAACTATACATGCGCAATGTGCGGAATGACATGAACGATTCTCTTTTGAGTCTAATTTCTGAGGCTCTAGTGGCTCGCGTTCTGACACCAGAGAGATTGGTGATCGAACATACTGCTTTGATAGCAGTGTTGCATGCCAACGTCGGGCTTGAAGTTGGTGAGTTATTTTTCCATTTTAATTCATTTATCATTCTGTATTACTCCCAGTCGAGGGCTGAGTAGTTATGGTACTTTTATCTCACAATTCGGTTCCTATTCTGAATTCTTCCTCACAATTCTCGATTCTGGCTCCAATGCTGATTCCAGGTAAAACAAGTAAAATTAAAACACTTTTGAAATCATAAACATTATGTTAGCCTCTCTACGCATTCTTTGAGGAAAAGTACCTTAGAGTATTTTTATTATTGGTTATTTAATGCACTTACAGGAAAAATTATTGATTTTATTTTTAATCATACAAACATAGATACATGGCTCTGATAGCTTTGTTTAACCAGTTTTTTACCTCAGGAATTGAATATCAGTTATTTTTAAACTCAAGTGTTAGTCACTGTTCTAATTTTTATATTCTTATTTACAAAATATTTGATGGTAAAAAGAAGTGTTAATAAAATATATATAATGTCTAATAATTTGTGGCATTGAATAGTTCTTTGAAATATTACATTAGAGCTGCGCTTCACGATAGAGCGCTTAGCGTAGAGAAGATTGGTTTGTGGTTTTTTCTATTGTGATTTATTCCCAAGCTCTTGCAAATCAATCAAAATGTCAATTTCATTTTTTTAGGAGCTCACTTCCTCCAGAGTTTTGTGCAGAAATTTGACTCGTTGTTAAATATAGCACCAGATGTTGAAGATAAGGAGTTGGACAACATTCTACAAATAATATCTCATTTGTATAACTTTAAGGTAAGCAAGAAACCTTAAGATTTCTTATATTATAATTTTGACCAATATTACATAGTTATATTTGTTTTCCCTTTTTACAGATACGTTATTTTATTACATACTAGCTTTCCCGGCATGCTTTGCAATGCCAACTTGAGAAACTTTTTGCCCTTCAAGTGAACTCATTCGCTACGCTCACTCGCCATCAGGTTCACCTTGTTTGCCACGCTCACTTCGTATCAGGTTTAGCTCACTCGCCCCAATTCTATAATATCCTCTATTTTTTTACTACCAATCTTACCTCAATAATTTAAATGAGAACAGCTGTTTACAAAATTAATCTATATATTAATAGGCAAGCATGTTCCGTTTCCTCCTTTTTTCTCAGCTCGTGTGCATCGTAGGAGAAATCCGAGCATACCGTTAGAAAGGTTGTGTCCTGTAGATGAGCAGAATCCCATTCTAATTCACATCGGACTTCAGGGCTACGCCCCACAGGCTTTTTAAGTTCCAATGTTAATCTTATGGGAGTATGATAATTGATTGGTCACTAAACAGCTGTTGTAATAACAAATGCTAGAAAAACAATTAGAACAGATGTTTACTTAAAAAACATTTTAAAACAAATTTATTGGCTCCTGAAGTAAATTTAATTTTGGTCGAATCTCGACCAGTAGGCGATCCCTAGTATTCCTTAATGTTCCAATATAAAAATGTTGCTTCCATTAGAATAACATGGTAATTTTAAAGACGTGTGGGGCGGAGCCCTATGGAGGAATATGGATAAAAAGTACCCTATATGATCTTCCTGGTTCTAAGCTACCTTCCGACCAATATTCAGCCAACCCTGTCGTTTTCGAGATATAAGTGTTGTAACTAACACGAGTTTATATATATTATGTATATACACTTATTTTATTGACACTTCTGTCCAAAACAATCACTTTGCATGCAGCTTTAAACTTTTTTCAACATGAGTTAACAAAAACTTTGTCCAGCCATTATTTTGATTACCCTTTTTTAAATCTATAAGAAGAAGTGTTTAGGGTTCTTCAGGTTTGTTGTTGTAGGGTTCATCTTACACTCTCATCTCTCATTTATACTTGGCTTTAAACTACCTATTGAGTTAGGTCGCCTTTTCAGTAAAGATGTTCAGGGGGCCACCAACTGCTCAATTGTCCAACTGCTCAACGTTGCATCTGGTCAACAATTTTAAATAAACAAAAATATAATACTTAAGTTTTGACTTCTCAACACCCCTACTGTGACGTCCACTACCCTTCTCGCGCCACGCGGCGTGACAATAAAGCGCATACAATCCGACCATCAGATGACCACAACGAAATTAAGTTGTGAGCGACGTCCTGTCCAAGACAATACGATAACAACCTGCGGATGTCTCCACCAGGGTCGCTGCTGGTCCGACTGTAAGCGCTTTACTGTCACGCCAGTTCAAACGTTGAGCAGTCTAAACTTAAATATTATCGTTTTTTTTAAATTATTGATTAGATGCAGAAAAAATTGTTGATCTGCTGTTAAGCAGATGGTATCCACCCGTTCTTCAGTTCTCTTAAATTTCAACTTTTTTAAATGGTAAAAAAAATATTGATGAGAAAGTTGGGGTGTGCAAAAGAATCTTGTTTTTTTTTTTTGACTATATAATTTTTTAATATTTTTTTAAGTCAAGACAAGCTAAAACTGAATATTCAATTAAAAATACTTTCAAGCACTTGCACATCCCTTGAACTTAAAGCTTAACTTACTTGTAGGTGATAAAAGTTATTGAATTACAGGTATTCCATGCAGTGCTCATGTATAACATCCTAGATAAGTTGGTTGAGAGGTTTATGGAAAAGGAAGTGGAACTGATCTTGTTAGTTTTACGATCAGTGGGCTTCAGTCTGCGGAAGGATGATCCTCTGGCTCTCAAGAATTTGGTGCTCAGGCTTCAGAAGAAGGCAAATGAGTCCAATCACTTTAAAGACAAGTAGGTTCAATGTTTGTTTCTTGTTTACGAATTTCCCTATAGGGAATACGCTATCAAGGCAGTGGCCATGGTAAGACCTAAGCCAGGGACCTCTTTACTTTTTCATTTTGAGGTCCCGAGAAACAAAAAAAAAAAAAAAAAAACATTTTTATATACAGGGTGTGAGAATAAAGTTTCAGTACTTTGGGATATGATTGCTTGTTCAAAAACAAAGGAAAAAGTTCCTGTAAACATATGTCCTATGATGCTTCGTTAGGCCGCTACCAGCCATTTTGTTTTTTCACTCAATACTTTTAATTTTCGTAACGGTTGGATGAATTAAGTTAATATTTGGCATAAAATATTATACCACAAATATGTGAGGTGGAAAGCAAAAAGGGACCTCTTGTCGGCAAAGTAAAATTTTCAGTACAGCTAAATACAGCGATTTCGGTCCAAATCATAGATTTTCGGTGTTTTATCGATTATTAATCTATATTTTGTGTAGAAAAGGCGTATATCGGTTAAAAAGTCGAATCAAAGCTTAAACAAGTCGATATAAATCATTTTGTTAGTCACTGCATGCCCTGAGAAAAGGTACCTCTTGTCGCTTATGGGAAAATAACATGGCCGACAAGAGGGCCCTTTTCAACAACACACTTTGTAAAGAAACATTGGTTAAAAAATGAGTCTCTCCTGAATTCTAGCGGACACTTAGACTACTATAGGACGAAGTTCTAGTGAAAGCAGAACATCGTCTGATTATTTTAATACGGACCCGACAAGAGGTACCTTCTCTATAACCGAGGTTTTGGTTACAAAATTTTGACGTTCCTATACAGTCCTTTAAACTGTGGACAGTTATTGTAATTAATTAATCAGTAATTATCAACTAACAATATTCTATCAATGATAAGCGGGATAGTTCAATAATGAACAGGGCATTTTTATTGTAAAGTACAAGGTTGGTAGCAATGGGTATCGTGGTTGCAACCATCAGCTGTTGCCCCAGCTACTGTCTCTGATTGGAGTATTGTGACACTGTCTTAGTTCAAGTGCTATCAGTTCGACTTGAATTTAGTTGTTTATCAGTTCGGCTTATAGTTAGTTGTTTATTAGTTCGGCAACGAAATGAGTAAAAGTGAGGATAAAGTTTTGAAAATATTAAACGAATTGGGTGTCGTGTCGGGGGCAACGTTTATTTTATATTAACGTTTATGTTTATTTTGACTATATTAAAATAATTATTGGATAAAACATTTAAACAACAATATGGCAGCAGTAAATGTTCAGCCTTGAAAAGGTGTCTCTTGTCGTTATGGAGATATAACACTGGGCCGACAAGAGGTCCCTTTTCAGATAATACCCTTGTGTACTACATGTTGCAATAAACACAGAATTAGCCTAAATTCTAGCGTTAGTTAAGGAAACTACTAGTGTTCTTCCTAAAGAGAACATTATAAGCTTTGCATTGATACCAACATCATCGCTTAAATACGAAAAATATAGATTCTGAGTTTATTTAAACTTTTTAAGGGCGTTTTCCTGAAAATGCCCTTCACACTTTGAGAAAGTTCAAACGTCCATAACTCAAACAAAAAAAATCGTAAAGACATGAAATTTGCACCAAACTGTTAGGAATTTCAAGGTGATAATAAAAATAGCAATAACTCAAAATCGGAAACTGCCGACAAGAGGTCCCTTTTCGCTTTCCATCTCACATATATTAAGTAAAATATTTTAAATGAAATATCTCAAAAACGGTAAATTTTATCAAACTTACAATGCACAAAAAAGTTGATAAATCAAATTATCTAACCAATGGTTCCAAGTTTGTAAGGATCCAACAAAAATAGTGGAGTTATTGTGATTTTTCTGCATAAAAACATTGATTTTGCATTATAATTAATGCAAATTAAAAATACTGGACAACTTGGAAAGCCTGCCAGAGCAGTGAAGTGCACCGGATTTCAAGGTGCTAAGCGCTTTGGCATCGGTCCGAGCACGATTTATTGCTTTTAAATAGATGAGGTTTACATAGGTGGCTAAAAAGGGGGGGGGCTTAGGGGGGCTAAGCCCCCCTAAATTTCCGGGGCATGGTAAAAAAATCATATTACATAAAAATAATACAGTAGTTTAAATGTCGTCTGGCATTTTCAAAATGCAATTTGGCAACAGAGACTGCATAGAGTTGTGTGAAATTACAATGTAGTCGTAGAAGATTGACATACAAATTTCAATAAATAATAATTACATTTAGAAATGAGCTATTTTCTCTCAGCTACTTTCTCCAACTATATGTGTAATTTTCACAGTTTGGCTACATGGTGTGCTAACTCACATGTCTTATCTCCTAGAGAGTAGTCTTCACTCGCTTCATGTCAGACCAATCTTTTCGCACATTCTGTTAAATAGACCTAGTAGGACAAAATAGACCTAGTAGGACAAAATAGTAAATTTCAGATATCAAGTTGGTATAGCACGCGTCTGCTATCTGTCACTTTGGTACTAAGCAACAAGACTATTTACAGTGGTAATGAGAACTGATAATGTTAATATCATATTGTCCAATAAGTTCACAAGCTATCTAGCTCAGTTTTGTATTTTTCTTATAACACGGTTGAACCCATGAGTTGATCTATATTAGCGATGAATTCATTTTAGCGTCTGCTTCTTAGTTCCCATCAGGTTCAGCATGTTGGCTAACGACAATCGGGAATTCGGGTCGCCGGGAGTTCCCAACAGACCGAGCCTAGAACTTAAGAAACTCTCACCACAGACCGAGGCAATTAACCGAGCCATAGAACTGAACAGTGACTGCGTCCCGTACACTTGCTGTCAGTCCACTGGATTTGACCTGAGCGTCCCGTATATGTGTCGTTGGTCCACTGGAATCAGCATGAGCGACAAGTATACGTGACGCTTGTCTATTTTAAAGGGTTTTTTTTTACATTACGTCGCGTATAGTGACAATTGGTAGTCAACGTGTTAGCTTTCACAAGCATCGGTCGCCTATTAATGTCCACAAAACCCCAAACCAGACACATGATATCAGTAAGGTTGAATGAACTTGGCTATCATGAAGGTTTAAAGTTGTGTAGGCCCAGCAATCAGTCACGCATACGTAAATAAACAATATTTGCAAATCAATCTTTGCCAATAAAGGCTCTTACCAAGTAGACCTATCAATTATCCCTTTACCTGTCCTTGTCAGACTTTATTATAACATTTTTGACATAGTAATTTTAGTAGTTTTTAATAATTTTCATCTTGCTGATTTTGGAAAAATTTAATATATTGAAGGAAATTCGTTAACTATAAACCATATAAAATACCTACATATATTGCTTAGATAAATGAATTCAATGTATAGTGGTGAACAAATTGTCTCGTGGCCGATCGTGCCTGTCTTTGGCTTTCAATCTTTCCCGTTTTCTGCATTTTATTCATCATTAACTTATGTACATATGAGTTTTGTCAAGATGTTTCCATAAAATCTAGCCTAGCACATTTACGACTTACCGTACGTGTTATTAAGCGTGAAACAAATTGAAAATTTTTATTAAAAACCAAATTTAGTACATAAGGTTGGTGTTCCACATTATTCTGTTGCTCCTGAATACACTCACATTGGATTCTTCCAAACTTCATTTTGACTATTGTAATTTGTAATATTGTTTTATGTATATAACCACTTTAAATTCAACATTAAATTACATAGCCCCAGCTTAGTGAGAAGAAAGTTGCTGAAGTCGTTCTGCTGTCGTATTGATGAGGTCATTGAATTGGTGATCATGGTGGGGGGGGGGGGGGGCGAAGGGGGAATTTAGAGTAATAGAGCAAACACTTCTGAAGCCCTAGCTCCCAGAAAATCTAGCCTAGAGCCGCCTATGGAGGTATTAGTTTTCAGTTTTGTGTTATGTATATTGTACAGTAAATAAATATTTTTTATTGGAATAATGTAAGTATTCATACTTTTTCTTATGTTTACTCCTTTCAAATAACCTGGAATTCTCATGAAACTGGAGACCTTTTGGTCCACATTAGTCTGAGATTACAGGACTACTGTACATAAGTGTTACAATTTTACTATATTAATTAGGAATTATTTTAGTTCTTTTATGTCTAAATTGAGGATGTGTATTGCAGTCCAAGAGTAAAATTTATGTTGGATATCCTGTTAGCTGTTAAAAACAACAATGTTGCAAAAATTCCACAATATGACCCGACTTATAGTGAACACATAAGAAAATTAATGAAAACTATGATACATAAAGGAAAATACATTACGGAAATAAAAATTACTTTGGAGGATTTACTTAAAGGTATGTATACATTTTTAAGGTTTGTTATTGAAATAACTGTAATGAAAGGTATTTTAACAACAACTAGAGCTTTATGTAGGTACAAAGTTTCAGTGATTGATATAAAAAAATTCAATACTAAGAGAATCTATAATAGAGATTGAAGTTATTCAATTGCCGTGCACCACCATAGTGCACCAGAATAGTTGAATACTTATCTAGTCACATTGTTTATGGGCCAGTGCAAGCGTCTCGTTTTTCCCATGGATTTGAACACTTTTTGAAGAGTTTCTGTCCGATTGGTCTGAGCGACTATTTCATTATAGTAGGTTTTCTGATCTGTTCTTTTGAACAAAAATAATATGTGCATATGTTTGTAGTTCTGGTTTATAAAACAATTTTGCCAGTGATTTATTTTACTAAAGATCTGATGACGAAGTTCAAAAATTTAGGTTAAAGCGTTGCATGCAAATAGCATTTCGAAGATGAAAATATAGACAGTGAAAGTTAAATATGGCAGGAAAATTGCTCCAGTTGGACATAGAATTCATGCATTAGCTTGTACATCTTATACTGTACCTTCTTTGACAAATGATGGTTTTCTTGTTGTGTAAAACTGTTCGGCCAATAGATTAATACATTTCACTTTTTATCATATTGTGTTTCTAAAAAATAAAATGGAGTTTGAATATTGTTTTAGCTGAGGAAAGAGGGCGTTGGTGGATTGTAGGGTCGGCTTGGGCAGGGACAGACACTACCCCCGGTCCCCACACCTCCAACCCCTCACCCGCTACTCCTGGTAGCCAGTTCAGCCAGGCCGTGCTGGACTTGGCTCGCAAACAGAGGATGAACACAGACACACGCCGCAACATCTTTTGTATCTTGGTTAGTGCAGAGGTAAGTTTCTATTATTTTGAATTACTAATAACATGAGTGCTTAAAATTATGTATACAAAATCTTTTCCCCATTTTTTTTTTTTTTTTTTTTTTTTCTTAAACTACTTCTTATGTCGTAACGTAAAATTTTTCTTATGTCGTATGATGTAAAATTTTTATTTTTTATGTTGGACAACTACTTTAAGGTTAGAAATATTGAAATCTGTATATTTTGGTACAATTTCCACAAGAAATCTATTTCGTCCATAGAACTGTAATTTTGGTAATGTATGGGATTAATTCATCTTTAAACCCTAACATAAATTTGATCAAAAACAAAAGTATAAAATAAATTCACTAAATTTCATCTTAGTTTTAAATTAAATTGATTTTGAAATTATGTCATATGGAAAATTAACAGACGGCATATAAACCCCCAAAAATGACAGATTTATTCAATATGCTTTTCCCAGAAAAATTGTACAGTAGAGTCCTGATAATCCGAACTTCGGTAATCCGAAAGTCCGCGTAATCCGAAACGATTTTATCTTACAGGAAAGCTATTTTGGTGGATAAAAAGAAGATTCAGTAGAACAGTGAATAAGTGTATTAAGGCATGTAAAAGTTACACAGTTTTGCTCTTCCTTTTCTGGCACTTGCTGGCTGCTCTGACGCGGCGCATTGTTGGTTCGCAGGACTACTTGGATGCGTTTGAGAAGCTGCTCCGTCTTGGACTGAAGGGCCAGCAGGAGCAGGAGATCATTCACGTCGTCGTCCACTGTCTAATGCAGGAGAAGAGCTACAACCCGTACTACGCCTACTTGGCCAACCACTTCTGCAAGGCGGACAGGAAACACCAGGTGAACTAGACAACATGTCCAGACATGTATTACGACACACTAGTGTGAACTGGCAATGCTTAAAAATGATAAAATTTGCAAGGGACGAATGGTCACATAATATAGAATTACGTTTTTTGGCGTTGTAATGATTTAAATTTAGAAAATCTGGCTTGTCAGCAAAATTAGCAGAGATGCTCAATGGTGGTGGAATGTTGTGATTAAGATTTTTAAAGTAAACAGTAAGCTAGTAGGTGCTATCAAAGATAAACCATTGGGTGAAATAATAACAAAGGGAGAGGCGTATTTTCTATCAGTGGTCAGTTGATTGAGTAATCTCCCATGTGTTGGCTATGTAAAACATGTGTTGGGACCCGAAGGCTCGTAAAACATGTTTGATAGTCTGTGGACTCCAACCCAACATGCTTGATGGATTGGTAGGGTGAAATTCTCGGTTCGACAGCACAGCCATTTTCTGACAATGTGTGGAAAACACCAAACATGTAGGATGATGGGTCCAACATCAGATCAAGTTCGTTGAGCACGTTCGATAGTAAATGGGTGGCTTTAGTGTTACGATCTCATGCTTGCATTCCCAAGAACTAAAAAGTTTTTCTTTTCATGTTTACATGTTTATAGTTCTTACCTCTTTACATTAACTTACACCATAAATAAACTGAACCTGTTTTTTTTCCAGATGACCATTCAATATCATATTTGGGATAAATTGAAAGAGCTGTCAAACCTGTCACAACCGAAGATTACCAACTTAGCAAAGTTCCTAGCATATTTGTTTTTAGAAAAAGCTCTTCCAATCTCAATATTGAAGGTAAGACTGAATTGAATTATTTTCAAGCTATTTGTTGTTAACTCTCCATCGGGTACTAGGATATTGAAAGGCATCAGGCGCAAGTATATGACCTCCGCAACCAAAAAAAATGAAAAATCATT
The DNA here is from genome assembly GCA_030545055.2 of Neoaliturus tenellus. Lineage (NCBI taxonomy): Eukaryota > Metazoa > Arthropoda > Insecta > Hemiptera > Cicadellidae > Neoaliturus > Neoaliturus tenellus. The sequence continues at coordinate 233,653,816 of CM061533.1, forward strand.
CTTTGAAAGTTTTCCATGTACCCTTAATCTTTAAATAAATAGTGTTATTTTTATGAATTTTTACGCATATAATAAAATACAGGATATAAAATAATATTTTATCTAGGTAATATTTTTATACAATATTGATATGCAATAAGGATTCAAAAAAATTAAGCTGATGTGAGATAAGGTTAATTAAAATTATGTTAATCATAAATTCAATACCACGTGATAATCACTGTAAAACTTTAAATTCCGTTAATTAGAGTGATTTGTAACTTCAAATAATTTTGTTACATCAGTATGTAATCTATTTTTGTACTATTTTTACAAAGTACAATAGTTTAATCTTATTGCTTTTTTCTTTTTTTACACAACATAAAATTTTTTCAATTACCTTTTATTCCTTATAAGACACTCCGAAATTTATAATTTACATCAGTTAACTGAGGAAAATAAACTGTATGTTTTTATGGGGAAATTATCTATTTTATCTATTAATAACAAAACATGCAATGTGGTTTAAAGGCTAAGAAAAAATACTCAAACCAAATAAACAATTGTGAACTAAAAAAGCGAACTAAAAAAATTATTTTCTTTAAAATAATCGAGCGCAAGCGGATGTTTTAAATTTAACTAGTTATATGGGAATAAAAATCCAAGGCAGCCGGTATTGCAGAGTCGTACCGGATGTTTGAAAGAAAAGATTAGTCTTATGGGAATCAAAATCTAAGGCTGATAGTACTTAAAGAGTCTGGAGTATGCACCATCTTGGATTTTTATTCTCATAAGACTAATGTTAAATTTCAAATGTCCGCTACATTTTTAATATTGGTCAAAAGGTTCATCTTAAAGACCGGTTAAAAAATTGCCGGTTAAGAGGGAGTCTACTGTATTTAGAGAATATTGGTAATAATAAAAAAGTAAAAGATATTACAAACTTGAGGCAAGTGTGAACGAGCTAAACTAGATAGCGAGTTAGCATTGTGAATTCACCTGAAGGGCATAAAATTCCTCAGGTTGGCATTGCAATTTGAGTACCGTTGCAAAGCACGGGTTAAGTCAGCTAGTATATTAATGTTGCAGATGCTCAATCTTGGCTTGAACAGTTATTTGTATAACATCATTCAATAAAGTGTAACCTTGCCTTGCGCTCGTCCAATTTTTGCTATCCAAAACGCTCTCTGCCACGTTAGACCGGATAAGCGAGTGTCCACTGTTACTCTTCAGAGGGTTTACTCTAGAGTGCCGTGATTGACAGGTGATGCAGTTCTCGGAGATGGACAAGCACCACGTCCGACTGCTGAGGCAAGTGCTGCTCTCTGTGCTGCTGAACGACTCTGCCGAGACTGTCGCCGCCGTCTTCTCTCGCGTCTCCCGTCCCGAGAAGCTCCACATGTTCCGCGAGAGTTTGCGCCTCTTCCTGCACCACTTTGTGCTGCGTAACGTCAAAGACTTGCCCTCTGATCAGGCGGAAACATTGCGGGAAAGAGTGAAGCTCGCTGAGACTGCTCTTACGATGGATGACAACAGAGCCAAGTTCTTATAAAGTGGTTAGTATAGTGGTTTATTGGCTCTCATAATTTTTGTCAATCTTTATTTTGTCTTGAACTTGCATGCCTTCATGTTCATGAAAATAGGTTTAGTGCAGCCAAGTTTAAAAAATGGAAAATTTATGATTAAACTGATTTTTTATGGATATTCAAAAGCAGCGGTTTCCAAATCTATACTTATTTAATACGCTAAGGGTTTTTTTGTCTTGAGAACTCCTCCTACAATTTTCAACCGATTTTCAAGTTTTTGGTGTCGTTGGATAGGGCTTGGTCTGTAGTTGTTTCCGCCAAAAACTGATGAGAATCTGACAGAAAATAAAGGCGCTATCCACCATTGAAATCTCAAAATTTCCCATTTAAATAACATTGGGATTGAATAAAGCATTTTAAACATCTGTTAATAATCAGCTGTAATTACGTGTAGTTTTTGTGATTGCAGATATTCACAATATTGGATTGGTCGGACGTCAATGATTTAAAGATAGAAGTAACATGTGTATTGTATGAAAATAAATTGCTCGATTTCGAGCAACACGTTTACTAGTTTTATTTATTCTTGAATATTAGTGGTCAGATGCACTATTCTGTACTTTAAAGACCATAGTGACAAGGTTGTTCCAATATTACTATATCCAATAACCAAATATATTGCCAAGTGATCAATTGATGATGTAAACTTCTTTAATTACTCATTGAAATATTTCTAAGAACACACAGCCTTTATGACTCGGCCTTTTATCCAAATGTTTTTAAAGGTTATTTATTCCTTCTTGAATGTGAAGTGATGTTTGTTTTGTGATTTTGATTTTGACAAAACCCACCAGTAGATAGTTAACTTTACAGTTCTGCACTAGCCGAATATGACTAATCATTAAATCATTTTATTTAGCCGTTAAACAAAAAGTAATAGGCCATGTCAAATTAGTACTGACACGTTAGTACTGAAATAAATAATAGCCTACTGACAACCTGTCCATCATTTTTAGATGTTTGACGGATGTACATAGTATTGCCAGTGGCGGCTCGCCCATTAGGACTCCCGGACGCCGCCCCTCCTAAAGAATTGATTAAAAATCAAACTAAATAAACTAACAAAAATATTATTATGAGAATGTTTAACAGAATGACAATTGTATAGGTCATAAGTTGAAAATAGAAACAGATCGTACCAAAATAAATCGAAAATCGACGACGATTGTGTCTCTAATTCTGTCGCGGCCGGCTCGGGCCGGAGCGACGGACGCCGGCCACGGCGTCCTAGCGCTCTTGTTAAATCAAATGGAGACGATCATACGCGCAGCTCACTCACACAGGCACACCCAACGGCTGCTAATGCAAAGCTCTGCCCGGCGCCCTAGGCTGCGCGCGCCACTGCTCCAGCCACTGCTACCAACCGAGCAGTGCCAAAAATATGACTGTCAGTTCCCTCGCGATGCAGTCGTCCGTCTGGGTTCTGTTGTGCGTAATGTTGTACGTGTTGGTGTGCGTTGTGTTGAAATAGTGAATTATATAGATTTGTGAAGAAATGTAAATGAGTGAAAGTGAAATGGGTGACGTTGGAGATGAGCAACATTTACACCAGGTATATCATATAGTAGGTAATAGAATGAAAAAAAAACGTTGAATATTAGAATTACTTTGAAGCTCCTGGGGCTTCTAAGGCCCAATTTAGTTATTAATCAAATGCAAAGTTGAACAAAAAGAAAAACAGTTTTAATCAAAAGTCTTTTAGAAATTTATACAATTAGGCCAATTGGCTCTGTGGCTGTAAAATTAAAAACTCGTTTTTCTGTAACACTTGCTTGATTATAGGGATTCCAGGATCGTGCCTTAACTGTTGGTGGTATTTTAGAGATTAAACATTTGAACTAAAAAGTTAAGATACATAAAACGAGTGACAAATACATCAAGGCGTGCATAGAATTTGATGAAGTACTTGGAAAGATCAACATTAGATTTGCGACATTAAATAAAACTATAGGCCTACAAAATGTCTTAAGAGATGCAGATTTATTTTTTTGTGCTGGATTTTGTTAAGCAAAATCATTGACTATGTATTCATAGTCAATGGCAAAATAATCACATTGTGATGTATCCTTTACAGTTAAAACAATTGATTGTATTAAGGCTTTCAACTTCGATAAAGAATTTAAATATGAATTACAAAAAATAAGAAACTCCCCTGAACTATATTAGTCCAGTATGTGAACAATAGCAATGAAATAGTGTACATGAACCCAGACGTAAACATGGTTTGAAGACCGGAAATATATTGTCGCAAAGGAAGTGTGTAACATCTTAACATCCGGGGTAGCGGACAGCTTTCAATTCTTAGAACACACCTGTCCGCGGCAAAACTAATTCAGTCTGATTTGGTTCCTCAATTCAAACAAATGTCACGAAAAAGAAGTAGGCCTAAGCATTAAACGGATTCATATCAACTGAATAAAATTGACGGTAAACAACTGCTTGTTTTAGGTCAATTTTATTGACCTAATACTCTGCAGTACAACCGATTATCAGTTATGTACAACAGAGATGATTTTTCGTCAGCAATTGTGATTAAGATTTTTAGGCTATATTGCAATTTAATTCAACTTTGTGATCAAATTATACCTGTTTGATGGAGTAACTATAATTCATTGACATAGGAGTTAAACGTTTTTCCTGAAGCAGACATTACTTATCTTCACTGGCGTAAATATAAATAAAATAATGATAAGAGTCCCCCCAGCGTCCCTAACCACCGGCCGCCACTGAGTATTGCAGTCTTACATTTAAATGCATACTCTAATAATATAGGGTTTTTTAAATTTAAAGACAATTTTTATTTTTGCATTTTATTTATTTGATGTCTGTTTAATTTATTTATTTACATTAAATACTTACAAATAAATCACATATTAAGGATCTGTAACATCCTTGAATTGTCCTCAATTGTCGTTGCTACAGTACAACAATAATATTTTCTTTAAAATGTTTTGTCTCCCATATCTAACACATTGCAAATATATGTTAAAGCTCATATGTGTCACAGCTTAAAGCTAAGAGGGTTTATGTTGGTACTAGAGGAACTTTAGAGGGTTTAGATTTATGAGAAAAAGTAATATGCTCTGTTCAAAATAAATTAATATCAAATATTTGTACATTGACCTAAACTAAGTATCACAGTCAAATGTATACACATTTTATACGCATATGTACATAGGACATTATTAATACTGTTTAGTATTAATAATTATCACGTGGAACAGTAACTCTAAGTAACATTGTATCATATTTCCTAACATTCTTTCTTATAATTAGCTCTGAGATATTATTTAATGCTATGTCTTTTTTCATTTGGTTGCCCTGATCTTTTAAACCTAAGTTTTTGTTTTAAAAAAGGAATTGAATGTTTGCTGAAAAATATAACATGATAATGATTAAAGAATAATTTATCATGATTAAAAACAATTTTGTTGGTAATCATATGTCCATTTTGGGGACATCCTTTAAAGCAGATGTCTTTGTGCTACCATATCATCTTTACAGCATTTTAGTAGATCGATAAAAAACTGAATAACATTCAAAATAAACTTTTTCTATTATCAACTGCATTTTTGTTGTTATGTTTAAATCAGTTAATTTTGCACATATTTTAGAAACTTCACTTATTTAAAATGCTTATAAAATGGGTTTTACAAAAAATTCGCGGTTTTTCCCGTTAATTTTGCCAATATCTGCTGGTTTCTGTCCTAAAAAGTGTGGTAACAATGGTACTGGTATAGCAAATTCTTAGCTTAACCGTCCAGTAATGCCTGCTATAATCCCATCTTTTCCATGGTCTCTTGAATCCAGGGAGTGAAGTGGCTCACTCTGGTGTAGACGCCCGGACGGTTCTTTTTAGCACAACCATCACCCCATGATACCAGCCCTGCCAGCACAAACTTGCCTGAAACAGTTTAAATTAAACTTCAACGTTTATCCTTTATTAAGTTATATCACTTTGTGGTTTCCATACAGTGTTCTGAATTATGAACTTAATTGGAATTTTACCTCTCTCCGCACAAACTTAAATTACTACAGCTTGATTGTGGCTGGGATGGCAAGGGTTGTACAGGAAGTACACGTTATAGATAGTAGATAGTAATCTACTGTGTAATATTTAGTGTGAAAAACAATATCAGCGAAATCAAGGAGGCACACCGAATGCGAACTTCACTGTGCAGATTGCAGGGGTGTCATGGTGCCGGAAAGACGTTCCGGCACTGGTTTTGGACGGAAGTGGTGCTTTAATAAAATTTGTTATAGCTAATTTAATTGTAAACAAAGAAATATTTTCCGAGTGGGGGGGGGGGGGGGGAGGTAACGGGGCGTTGGGACGCTCTACCTCAAACCTGGAAGCCTGGGCCAGGTGTATTGTTCCGCCACTGCAAAAATTGGCATGACACCGCTGGCAGACTGGCCAGAGTACTAGTAAGCGGTAGTTTTTTTTTAAATAAAAAAAACAATTGTTTGTGAAACACTGCCTAAACTATTGCTTACAGCTTTTACTTTTTTTGTGGATGTAAAAGCTAAGATTTTAAGAAGCAAAACTGTTGGTCCTGAGGAGAGCCTGCCAAGTATTTCACCTCATTGTACCGGGTGTCCATAAAGTCTTGCCCTGATAAAGAAACCGAATATGGGGAAAACTATTTTTGGTAAGATGAAGTTTTATATCTAGTTTTAACAAGTGACTTCTCAAGTTTTATAGCCATGCCCAATTCAATACACTTGTATACGTGCTCCTTGGATTGCCTTTTAATCTTCTAGGTGACTTTTTTTTCTTACACCATTTTTTTTAATTTCAGTTACCGTTTTATAAGTAATGAATGTCAATGCATTTATTATTCTCCCTTTTAGAGTTTCTAAATTCGGAACTGGCGAAGGATTAACAGAAAATGTTCGACAAACCCCTACATAGAGAAATCCAAAGAGAGGTCAAGTGTCGTGAACTAGATGGCAATTTAGCCAGGCCATGACGATTTGTTTTTGTAGTGCATTGTAAGTAAACTGCATTGTGGTCAATCAACTGAGCTTAGATATTAGCAAATTTATGAGGAAAAAACTAGATTAAATTCCCTTGAAAAAAATATATCTTAGATGCTATAATGGTGTCCATATAGCAAAGCTATGAAATCAGGGCAAGACTTTGTGGACACCCGGTAGTTTTTGCACAATGTAATGGATTGGGGAAGCCTTGTGGTATTAGAACGTGGAAACTTACATATTTTATAATATTTCTCTTGTGTCTTTTGTCCTGCAGAAGACTGTAGTCTAGCATCTGTCTGACCAATGGGCCACAAGTAACCTGGCCTATGCAACTGCAACCTCGCCAACAACCCCAAACGTTATTCTCACTCTTTTTGCTCTGTGATACTGTATTACATTGCTTATCCTTGAACTTGAGAAAAATTGATGCCACAATATGAACTGCTTCAAAGCAATGTTAAATTTGTTATCAGTTCTTTAAATATCTCTCAAAACTAACAGTTTTGTTACCAAATTTCATATTATTTCAAATTTTTATACCAGATAACTAAATCAAAAAAACTTTAACTGTGAGTTTTATACAATTTATGAAATGTGGATTCTTTTAGGGCGGAACTAATCCCAAGATGCCTCACCGAGTGGGCTTTTTCCGCTCCCTATTGAATATTTAAAGAGTTTATCCAATTCCAGAAGTCTGATGAATTGCAGCCACTTGGCTCCAAGCTACTCCTGAAATTGGAATCCACCTCTCAGCAGTTTATTAAGTGTTCCTCTGTTTCCTGCTCCATGCAGTTGAACATAACCTGGCCTGGGTTATGTTCAACATCATTTCCCCTGACTGCCCCCACTTATGTATCTTGGATTCTCAATGAAGAGTGCCAGGCACAGCAAGTTCATTCTCAAAGGACAATGCCCAGTGACCAGCCCTGCTACTTGTCTGATATGGCTCCTCTCTAGCTGCAGGATGTCATAAGCAACATGCTGAGAGATGTGTGAAGTATGAACTTACTTACCCTCAGATAAGAAAATCTGTCCCAAGTCTGTATGAGCTGTATAAGATCAAACTTTGTTTGTGTCAGCATTACAAGAGCGATTAAAAACAATGCAGATATTTTTCATTTGAAATCAGAATGAATAATTCATCTGGGCCAGACAAACTAATTATCACTGTACTGTGTTGTTGTAATGTAACACTATATACAAGTTGGTTATGTGTGTTTCAGACACTCACCGTTGAGCTGGCAGGCCAGGGGCCCCCCGCTGTCACCCCCACATGCGTCCACGCCCCCCGCCAGTGTCCCCGCACACACCATACTGTCCAGGATGCTCTGGTCCCGGCCCCCGTACACATCGCTCTGTCTGCACGTGTGTTGGTCCAGGACTGGAACCGAAGCAGCTTGCAGCTCGTCCGACAAACTTTCCAGGTCATCCTCTGCAACAGATTCAGTCAAGAATGTTTCCATTGCTTGGCTATTATGGTGTTGGGTGAACAAGAAAGAAAGAAATTGTGGAATACAGTTTGGTTTCCTTACAAGCGGATGAACCTTTAAAGAATTTGTGATCTAAACTAGAATCTTCTTCGGAAATATTGTGTATAGTTGATCGTTTGATTATCAATATAAAAATTTTTTTGTTATTAATTTTTGTTAAAAATGTTACAAGATTTATGTAATGTAATTAGTTTATAAATACTAGGAGTTGTAAAGATGTAAATAGATATTTTATTAATTTTTCTCTAGGTGTTTATCTTTCATCCCCATTACCAGATTTTCGAGAAATGGTCATAGGAGTTGTTAAATTTAAAATTTTGGTTATAACTACAAGACTGACACTGCTTAACTGGGCCTAATTAGGTTAACTGGCAACACCCTCACTCAGGAGCTATGCAGAATGAAGTCTAACGTTCTAAAGAGGTATGCAGACATGGACTATAGAGATAGGAAAAGGATAGGACTCAGGCCGCCCTAAACAGTTGAAAAAATACCTTCCCGAAAACTATCATTTTAATGTGTAACTTAACTTTTAACACAATCATGGATTTTTTACTTTCCCAAACATTATCTAACTTAGTCAGAGGAATAAATGGTACTTGTCAGTTATAGGCATCATCAAAAGTCATGTGGTAGAATAAATTAAATATGAATCATTTCCCATAAGTACCAAACTTTGTCAACATTTTGGACAAATTTCAGGTATTTATAGATGGACATAGTTTTTGCAACAGTTACAGGTGTCAATGTAGGAGACGAGAGTGGATGGTGTGTCACCAATTTGGATTGGTTAGGTTAAATAAGTCAATATTGGTTCCATTACCGCCCCATCCTAACCGGACTAAACCACATTCAAATCGGTGGTTCCGATGACCGACAAGTAGTGAATAACAGATGATGACTCACGGCTCTGAGCGCCCCAGCCGGTGACGGTGCACCAGTCTCCCGTGGCCACCCGCTGGGTCACCATGTCCGGGAGGCAGATCGGCTGGACGTGTGAGTTGAAGTGGATGCCCCCCTCGCTGGTGGCGCGCACCTTGATGACGGCAATGTCATTGCTGTGGGGGCCATCTGCAAACAGGAATATAAGGTTACTTTTTAATGTCTTACTACAAACCATCGCAGCAATCTTGAGATGATAAAGAAACGTTTTAGATGAATTGAGTGTAATTATGTTAAAAACTATTGCCTGTATTTAATGCAAAATAATTTTAAATGTTTTTTATATCATTTTACTTGAGAGACAATAATAACAAAAACGTAATACAGTAGAACCTCCCTTATCCAACCTCCCTATAATCAACTCTTCCCAATATCCAATCGTCTATCTGTGATTTCTGCACTCCCATCTTTGCTGAGCGTGTCAAAACGTGAAACTTATGTTATTTGTAGAGACAGTTATGTATAAATATTGTCATTTTTCATTATACATATTTTGATGTTTCAATTAGTGTGGTATACGTACTGTAAAGTTGTATTACAATAATGTATAACTGTTTTTCTACCCAGGAAATGTGTTTCATTTGCTCCTCCCGATATCCAACTTTTTGGTTGTTCCGACCTTGGCTCAGTCCCGTCATGGTCAGATATGGGAAGTTCTACTGTAGTAACAAATATAGTACTACAGTAGAGGACCATCATTGACTACGCACTTCGTGTGATAGGACTTCTCATAGCATATAGTGTGTTTTAAACTAATTTACAGTTATGAATGCCTTACCTTTTCTAAAGTCGGGATGAACAACTATCTTCTCCGGCTTGTAAGTCCTCTCATGCCTGTCCCTAGAGTTGAGATTCACTTTTCCGAGGATGAGCCGGATTTTCTCTGGGTACTCTAGGTTTGCGATGCAGTGAGCGGCTGTCAGAATGAGTCTCTCCCCCACCACCGCGCCCCCACAGTGGTGCTCGAACCGGTGACTGGCCACTCGGTACGCTTGGATCTCCACCTGCAAAAACAATTACAATTATTTAATTTATTTTTCCTACCACTGCATGGAAATAATTGCATAGCCACACCTGTAACCCCTATGCAAAACAGTTCATTTCCGGTTTCCGTTTCTTTCCCGCTCTAGAGGGGCAATGATTCTTTACCGCACGCTAGATCAAACAGCAATTTCAAATCAGCTGTTATTACAAACCATGCTACAGCTGTTATTCATTGTTGTTGTTTAGTAATTGCTTCTTTTTTTAGTTTGAGGTTATGTTTGATAGTTAAGATTATGTTCCAACAGAAACAAGTCAAAAATAATCTAAATGACATTTTTTATACAATAAAACATGTAATATGTAACAATTATGTTGCTAGGAAAAATCTTGTGTGTATTACGAGCGCAAATAGTCATTGCCGCTCTCGAATGGTTTGGCCGCACTCAGCTACAATTCTCAAGTGGCAATGACGTACTTTATGCTCTTATTACACAAATAGCTATTGTACTTGCATGCGTGTTTTGTATTTTTCATTTTTTATTGGTTTCCATGATGAATCACACATCCTCTAACATACAATTTATTAATCGAAAAATTGTCTTGGGTTATAGTGTATTGTAGTCCGTCCTGATGAAATTATGCCTAATCTACACAATAAATTTTACAATCATAACTCAACTTTATCTGGCCGAGTTTTAAATACTAACCCAAACTTACATTATTTTCTTACAAGTCTAGAGAGTACCAAAACTATTTCCACTGACAACTTGAATGTACTATAACAATTCTTTTAGTGTCAGTCGGTACAATATTACCGAAGTCTGTATAGGGGAAGAAAGTAAAATTAATTAGTGTCTTCCTTCATAAAAAGGAAACTCAATTATATATCCATAAATAAATATATAAATTTTTTAGTAGTAAGTTGGTCTTAAAAGTAGAGTTATATTACTCTTAACATATTGCGGTTGTTGTGATGTCAGTTAGTGGTACCTGCCAAGGATAGGCGCCGTAGGGTGCGGAGGTGCCGCCCACTATCTTGGCTATCGCCGCGTGGCTGCTCCTCATGGCGTGGTGGGACACAAGCCGACCCCCGCACTGATGCATGTGTAGCCGCGCCAGCGGGAACTTGGGGAAACCTCCGCTGCGGCCGAACACATCCCGCCCTGCACACCATGGGCTCACAGTTACGGCTATTGCTTTTGTATGAGGTCTTGTATTATTGCAAAGATGTCTTTTTCTACAGTCGATTCAGAAGTCACTTATTGATACTAATGGGTTAGAACCCAACAGAGGACTGCCTTCCTAAAATTATGGGTCTTTAAAATGTGATTAACACTTTACCGTACCAAACATCAAAATATTTTTACTATTTTTGGTGTGCTATCAGTTAATGAAGACTTGATCCAACTTATCTGGAATATCAATAGAAACAACTTAAACATCCCTTGGTTTAGAAGAATTTTGCTTAAAAAGTCCAACTTCTGTAAATTATTATAAAGATATTTAGTGTTATCACTATAAATGTAAGGTTGAGAGGGCCCAGTATCAAAAATTCCGTTTAATGCAATGGTGAGACTGACATTTATTAGGGTTACCATTTAGAAAAACTTGCTATTTTTTATGGTAAACTTTTACACAATGAATAATGTCTGATAGAAAATCAAAACTTGATTTCTCACCGCAAAAATTCCATAGGTCCTGAATTATCTTCTATTTCTTCAAATTCAGATCTTATAGCAAATTGATATTGCGCTTGTTTAAAATCTCAATCGTAGAAGTAATAGTTCTTTACAAAGAGGAAAATGCATATGTAAAACTTTTTGAGAAATAAAATAAATACAAAACAACTGTATTGGTGTTCAGGTTCAGGGGTTGTGACTGATTTGATTCTTGACTGCAGGACAAGCCGGGAAATTGAAATCTGTCCTTTGGCAGCATGCCACATTGATTTAAAAAAGAATAAGTCTTACTATATGAGAAATATATACTTACCAAAAGGGGTAGCATAAACCGTGATCAATGTAAAAAGTATGCAAAAGAAGGCTGGTAAATCCGACATCTTTCAACGGGTTTTCATGAAGTTTGGTGGTTGTAAGTTGAAGGGGAGAATTTTCATGTACCAGGCAGGGGGTGTAAAATCTGGAAAAGAAGATTTCTATAAACGACCTTCTTTGTTATGCTGGAAATGTTTGGGGGGTAATTTGGGGTGTCTACGTATGACTAGCGATTAAGAGGGGAGGGGGTTCCACGTTCCAGCCATGAAGAAATTAACATTTCTATGCACCAACTTTCCCCATAATACCAATATTAACTTTGACAGATCATAGGTCCTCTATGGTAAGTTGGAACTTTATGATCTATGGATTATTTCAGAGCAAAATTAATGGAGGAAGGTAGAGAGCTAAATTTGATATCATACAATCAATAAGAATCGTAAGAAAAACTAATAAAGAGGTTAAACTTCTTTTTAAGAACAGTCAGTTTACTGTTAGTAAATTCATCAATGCATATTAATTATCGTTAATTACCAAAAGTTGTCAACAATAGCCATATGGATACAACAGTAAACATCAACAACTTTTGGTTGTCAACCTCTAGTGGAAACGAGCCTTAATGCGCTAAAACAGTGTTTCCCAACCTTTTAGTGCCTGTGTACCACCTGATACTTTTTAAATTTTTGCCGTACCACCCGAAGTCACCGACCCCCCCTACCCCTCCTTCTACCGGGGCCTACCAGTACAAATACAGAATAGAATATTGTTTTCTCTATAATATATTATACTATAGGCCTCTAAATAATGGTGAGTGAATGATTTAACGCAAATCTACAACAATTAGACTATAAAAGACCTATTTCAATTGCATAAACATAAATTGGAATGAAGAATAAAGCTATAGAAACATCAGATTTAATGTGATTATAAATTAACATCAATAGTATAACTAAACTTTAGTTTCCAGTTTGAAACTAGGAACTGCTAGCTCAGCTTCAAGTTTTATAAAATAAGTTGAGTACAATAATATTGAAAAAATATTTCAACTACACACTTACTACAAAAAGAGAAAGTCATTTTACATTTCTACTTAAGAAACTAAAACAATAAAAATTAAAAATGACAAAACTAATGAACATTAACAGCAAATAAAAAGTTTTTAATGGGAAACATATGATGTTGTTTTTGTTCAGGAAAGACTCAATATCGTGACTAATTCTACTCATGAACAAATAACTGTCAAAACACAAACTATTTTGACAGATCACTGGGCTTTACCGAACGGAAACAAAGCAGGTGTCCCAGTGGTACCAAGTGATAAACTTAAAATTCTATGTGGATATGACCAAATAAATTTTCCTTCACTTTTCATTGTTTCTGCGAAGCGTGTCTCGTTACTTTAAAATAGTACAAGGTACATCTTAAACTCTAAAAAATTTAAGTTTAGACGAGTACTGGACACTAACTCATTATTCATTCATATAAATGTACATACTCAAAAAATGGGAGTCTTAAAATAATTTTATTTGCTAAGTTGGTACAAAATTGCTTTATCTAAGAAAAGGTGTTGCACCTATTGAAGTCTCTTAAACTATGTAACCCAGAACTGAGCTGACCAAAACAGTCGTCGGCGTCAAGTCGATCAGTAACGCTTAATTGTTCCTGTATTGAATTTATACTTCTTTCTTTGTCTGTCGCGTACCACCTGAAATGCTCTCGCGCACCACCAGTGGTACGCGTACCACCAGTTGAGAAACACTGCGCTAAAAGGTTTTTTGAAAAACAACTCCTAATACAATTTTTAACCGATTTTTAAGTTATTGGTGTCGTTGGAAAGGTTATAGTCTGTAGTTGTTTCTGTTTCAAACTGATGATAGTTGGACGTAAAATGCAAGTGCTATCCATAGATGAAATTTTTTAATTTCCCATTGAGGCGCTTTTACACCAGGTTGACAACCAAAAGTGGTTGGCATTTACTTTTGTATCCATATGGCTATTGTCGATATGGCTATATTGTCAACAACTTTTGGTTATCAACTTCCCTTGTAAACTATCAACTTCCCTTGTAAACTATCAACTTCCCTTGTAAACCCAGCTTTGGATAAGTATAGATTTCTTTAGGTTAGTTTATGTATTATGATGCTGCCTGGTATAAAATTAATTGGCTTTTAATTTAATTGCCTCCTTTGCATCCTAACGACAATTGTCCTGGGTGAGTTCAGGTTGATATGTAATCAAATACGTTTTTGATTTGATAGTCTATGATCAGGCTTTAGACATTGGTTTATAGAAACTTCACACAAGTGTGGGTAAAATGACAAACAACAAATGGACAAGGGTAAATATAGGACTGGTCACCAATAAAACGGCGGCGGGAATAGTGGGTAAAATTTCACCAATCAACAGGGGACAAAATTCCCTACCTTTGTAGCACTTTATTTTTAATCCAAACTCGTTGCGTAGGACAAAAAGATACATTTTGCATACTCTGCTAATTTAGAGGATAAAAACGGTGAAATTAGAACTGATGAATGATTGAAACAAATTTTTGTAGTTTTCAAATAAAGTTCTTGCTCTAAGGATATTGCACTCTACAATTAGGCCTATACAAAAAGGACGCTTGCTTAATATTCATTTGCGGTGTATGATACTATTCATAAAAGATGAGCTGAAATCTGATGTCACCGACTTGGCATCGAACTTGTAGGTCGAGGTTAAAGTACGAACCATCAACCTTGCATTGTGTGACTCCATGAAGGCGTCGCGGTCGCGTCGTCGTCGGGTCAATAGGAGTGGCTCAGCTGAGCAGGGAAGGCCATGTGATCATGTCGTCTGCTTTCCTTCTGATTGTATCAGCTGATTGCCGCGTGGTAGGCGTTGTAGATCAGCTGATATGCTTCATCTTTACACAGCCACGTTCACTTTCAAGTCACTTTCATACTTTTACTTTCAAAGAGTGTTTCGTCTCCCTGAAAGTGGGGTGTATTGTATTTTAGCTCTGGCCACATCCTCGTGACTTCCTCGCCGCCGGTTGCTGATCTTCTTGCAGGCGTATACAAACTCGAGATAATTTTCCTACAGTATTTTACTTGCGTTTTCCTACGTATGTAGGAACCGTACATTAATCAAATCAATTCGCCATTTTTATTCTTTAAGCACTAACATCATAATTTTGTCAGAATAATTTAGTGGTCTTCACCGTCAGTCAATGTCGTTGGATTTAGTTTTTTCCAACTAAATCGTCTTTTAATTTAAATACAGATGCATTTCGAAAACTTTGTGCCCAAAACGTGATGGCGTAAGTTTGTCCCTGGCGGTCGCTCAAACCATGCGCAAGGTTGAACCATTGGCTCCACTCTTTCACAACACGGACTGATACTCCATAGTTAGCGGACCGTTCACTTCTTTACGACTTTCCAATAGTGCTAATGGTTTGTCGCACGATTAGTTTTTGCGGTTTCAGCTCGGTAGTGACAGTGCCCGACTTGCAGTTGGGAAACAAATGATAGTTGCACTTGTCACGGTTCGGTGTTTACAGACGAATAGCAATGAAAAGGTCTTAAGACAACCATTGTAAACATATTTATAGTGCATAGTCTTGTATCACAACATAAGTGATGCCTTTATGTGCCATCCAAATTTTAAACATCAACGAATTCGGACTTTTATATACAAAAGACAACTAAAAAGCCGCATTTACACGATACAACTTGTTTTATGAACTTATTATGTTTGTAAAACATGTTTTATACAACTTTTGTTTTTAAAACTTGACCTTGTGTTTATAAAACTTTTGTTGTTAAACATTTCATTTTATGCGCTAAACTTCAATCAAACATGTTTAACAAAAGGGCCACAGTCACCATGAATGAATGCTTGCGACGAAGATGCGGTGTTGGCTGCTGCCGCATGAGTTGTGATTTGCTGTGCTAGGAAGAAAAGAGCAAAACGGTGCTTTTGTTTACGTCCTTCGTTGCAAGCTAGAAGTAAGTACAGTGCCAGTGAAATATTACAAGATTTAGAAGAGGATGACCAAGATTTGTTGGCAGGGGAATTGAGGACTAATGGTAGCTTCAAGAACTTTTTAAGGATGACAAGTGCAGACTTCATTCATCACAAATGGTCCACTAACCACTCCACTAAATTAACAAAACACTGCTCACAAATAAAAGCACGTGTTGTAGGCGGCAGCAGGAAGCGTACTGACTTGAGACAGAACAGCAGAAACGATGTTTGGTCAACAAGTTTGACGTTTTAAGCAGGTTTCAAACATGTTGTACAACAAAAGTTGATAAAACACAAATTTCCTTTGATCTTTCCGATACGGCTCGGGAAACCTGCAACCTGTTGCTAAATACGATTTTTTTTAACACGTTTGTTTAAACACACTTGTGTTTAAGAAATTTCATTGCATTCTTAAACATGTTCAAACCAATTACTATAATTGGTTGCACAACAAAAGTTTATAAACAAGTTGTATAGTGTAAATGCGGCTTAACTAAACACATATCAATAAATAATCCCAGGGTCACAGTTTTCAAAGGTTTCACAGTTATAAATTAAACTGAGAACAGAAGCCTCGCATAAGCTTTGCAGATATTGTTTTTTGGTATACACAAAGTCACACATCAGGCTACGTTGGATAGTTTTACAAAACAAATGATAAAACAAATAATTGATCAAATCACATAATAAAATAAAATAATAATAAAATGCGAGTTTATTACATACACAAAGGTTATAGAATTTCACAGTGGGGAAAAATCATTTATCCTATAGATAGTAAATTTTACATGAAACTCTGTGATGGTCCGCGCTCACAAAACGATAAATAATCGATCGATGGACGGTAAATGAATAATATTCATATGATAGACTACGCCTATGCTAAAGAAGTCTACTCACGTTAGTGTACATAGTCAATGCTATCAATGTACTACTTAACATGTGGCTTAACCTATTTAAAAAATAATGTTTGCATAATCACCAAAACAACCTAAAATTGTATTGTTTCCGGATAGTCTAAAATGAAAAGCCAATGTTTCCTGTTTTTATTTGAAGTTTTGAAAGTGGTTTGTTGTACACGAGTCAGGGTACCAGCAAGAGAATTTGAGTCACTTTTTAACCCGCGGGTCTCCAATACGATTTTGGAAAACGGCAGCGGAACTAAAGTCCTGTTTGGGCCGTTCAGGATCGTGACGACTCCGGCTTCACCGCAACCCTCCCGCTGCCCCGTGCACGCCGTCCTGCCGCGACACAGACACGACCATCAACGCAACCCGAGGAGCACTGCGGATGTCCAGTGCCGACACGAGAATCGTGAGGACTTGGTGTGTTATGACGAGATGATCTGAATATAAAATGTTTGTTTGGTGAAAATTTGGTTTTGAAAAAAAATTTATTGAATAAGAGCATTACTCCTATGTATTTTTAATGGCCCATTGTCATAAAATAAGTAATTTAGTTTGTTCCTTAGTCTACCTTATAGTAGTTGTTATTCGCAACCCATACATAAAGAAATATTGAATTACCTAAATCGCCACCTATATAAATTTCACTGAATCCGAGAGATCAGTGAAATCCAGGATCACGATTCCAGGAGATCCTTTCCCTTTCAATAAGTAACTTTATCTAACTTCGCCATAAGACAAGAGTAACCGAGAACCATACCTGGAGCGTTCACTAGTCCCACATCCACATCCACACACACTGCTGATCGCACACTTAACGGCATGTTCGGCGATTTCTCCCTGAGCAGGGACAGCGACAGCGGAGGGAGCGTCTTCCGTGTCACGAAGGTTGTGCGATGAAGGTTTCGAGGACGCGTCGACTCCCCCGCGGAGACAGACAAAACACCAATCATCGGAGGATGAAAGCTCCGGATGGAGAAAGTGGTGACCACGTGGTGACCGGCTGGACCGGATGCCAAGGGTTACACAACCCTCGTCACCGCTTACACCTCCACTGCCACTGCCACTGCACCAACCTGCATCTGTACCCGGCCCGGAATGTGTACCGTACCAAAGTTGTGTTTGTAGGTCGTGGCTTGCTGGTTTTTCTTCTATCATCTCAGGAATATGGATTACCACGTAGAGTGCGGAGATTCAAAATCATCTTTCTTGAGGGTTCTCCATGAGTTCTTCAATGATGTGAATATAGTTGGTAATTTATTTAGTTTGTATACCATAGGCTCTACAAGTGAAGAGTCAAAATACTTCTCCTCCAGAATTTTTCTCGAGTTCTCCAGTAATGTGTATAGTCTTTACACATCATTCATGCGAGTCTCAAGTATTGTAACAGAGATAACTCCATACGGCAACTCCTATTAATTAAGAGAAATGCTTAGAAAATCTTTAGGTATCTCAGTTTGCAAAGGCAAAACATTTCTGTTCACCGTAACATAGATTTCAAGAGAGACTATGTTCCCGTCAGCGACCAAGGAATACTATAAGGAATAGTATTCCTTGGTCGCTGGTTCCCGTATTATTCGTTGTTGACTTGTAAGCCTCTGACACTGTACTACTGTATGACCGGTGACATCAGTTGCAACGCCCGCTCTGGCACTCCTTTCGAACTTTAATAATTCTTTTACCGTTGTTCGAAAAAAAACAGACACGGTATAATATGTAAGTTAAATTTTTTTTTTAGCTTATTTTAGCGTTGCCAAATTCCAATGCAACTCCAATACCTAGCTATACTGTAACTATACCTCCGATAATAGGCAAGTATAGTTCTCGTTATCTTTGATGACACAAGGAAACCACACCATAAAGTAACGTGGACATGGTATTACATTCATTAGAGACATTTAAAGAACTTCAACTTCAAACTCGATCACAAGATAACTAAAGCTTTCATTACGGCATATGGTATAATTTGTTTTTAGTTTTGAAAATTTTGTGCTATTTTCTATCTGCTTGGTTGTCAAAGTCTCCAAGTTGTTGAGTCAAGTCTTGTTATCCTATGTTGCTCAAATCCCATGGCAGATTACGCCCAAAATAAAATCTCAATATCAACTTTATAGGGCTGTGAACATATTCACTTAAAACTAAACACATTATACAGTACTAAGATTTTTTCAATCACCCCTGAATTCACTGTTTACTAGGATGTTTACAAAAGCGGGTGAACATATTCACTTAAAACTAAACACATTATACAGTACTAAGATTTTTTCAATCACCCCTGAATTCACTGTTTACTAGGATGTTTACAAAAGCGGCGAATCTCCCGCCAAAACGTGACGCCTACTCACCAGCAGACAGACCGGTGGCACACTCCCTCCGCACTGGCACGACACTCACAACTCCTACGTCACGGTAACTGTCACGTGCTCGACGCTGGTCTCCCAGTTATATAGAGCGACCCCTCCACGTAACCTCGGCCTAGCTTGCGTCAGGCATGGGGGCTGCCGCGGCCGCTGTTTGTTATTGTTGACATTCCCCCGAAGAATATGGGTCACCTGTTACCGCGAATGCACCGCCGCGCACCGCCGCCATCACATGTTATGTAAGGCCGCTTCCGATGGTTGTGCTCTTTATTGGAGGTGATTGAAACAGTAATGGCACAGGCTCGCCACTCTGTATTAGAGACGTCGGGCAAATTACATATTTTTTATGAAAGTGAAAAGGGTGTGAAATAGTTACGATCATACTTATTAAGACCAAAGGCGGTGACACACTACCGGACTTTCCACCGGACCGAGCATCGTACCGATCATTACACCGTACAGGGACGTAAATTTACTCCGAACATTTCGCCGAACAAGAGATTGTATCGAGCATCGTACCGGACAAATCCACCGAGCGTTGTGAAGGAAGTATTTAGAGAGAGAGGGTTAATGTGAGTTAGAGCGATAGAGGATGCGATGGAGAGGGGAGAGGCGTTCCATTGTTGCGAATGTTCGGGGCGACGCTCGATACAACGCGCATTCAGAACTTGGTTCGGCGTTCGGAACTCTGACACACTACCGTACATCGGACCGTACGCCGGACCGATCTTTTCTTTGATCGTCGCCGGAATGAATGTTTGATGTTTCGCCAGAAAACCGCCTCCAGAGCACAATAGGTTTAAACAGTTTAAATACAGGCAGTAGGTTTCATTCCACAACTTTGCGTATACAGTTCAGAGTATCCTTGACAGCTCCTGGGCGACTTCCTGGGATGTCCCACCCCCGGACCGCCGCGCGGGGCTCGAGTCCCGACCCAGATAAGCGACCTTGCTCGCTCGCTCCGCAGCCCACGGTCCCCCAGACTGACGCTGTTCGCCAGAATCACACCAGCTGCGTTCGTGTTATCTAGATCCGAAATATTTAGGTTAGGTCAGTGCAGGTTTCTTACGTCACGCCGGAGTTTCTCCGTACTCGGCGATCTGATCGGAAAGCAAAAAAAACACAACAAACCCACTTTTTGTGTATATTCCCCACTGCGCAGTTGTCAAGATTTCAAACGGCAGAAAAGAAATACGTGTGGGTCATATTTGATTCTGCGTGGTTCCTTCTTAAAAGTGCGCAATGGATTGGGCAGATAATGTGCACGACTATGTGCTTCAGTTAATTACATAGGTGTAATGGCATTTTATAAACCTGATTTAATTACATAAAGCATGATCATTGCTGACGTTGCTGACAATGTGTCAGGAAATATCAAAATGCATTAAAAAAACTGGCAAAAATACTGTAACTTACATGCCATTTTGAGAGAGTATTGGGACTACTCCAATCCATGTGAGTTATTTCATAGAATATATAAACATAAGGAAAATAAACTATTCTTATTTTGCAACTAAAATAGTAAAAAAAAACAAAAAAAACTTATGGGTAAAGAAAGAGTAGAGGAAAGAGAGAGGGAGAATTAGAATCAGAAGCTACAAACGAACGGAAAAGCTCTTTTAAAGGAGCCCACTTCTAATTCCCATTTTCAAAGCTCGTGCATAACATCCTTTCAAGTACAAGTATATTCATAACTATAAATATAGAAAACGAAAATATTATTATGTAAATAAAACAAACATTTACCACTTTCAAGCAGATACGAATGGTTGACGCACAACGGAGTACTGCGTCAACCATATACGCGTACTGCGTATACGCTTGACGTATTGAGGAGTTGAGTGCCCAACCTCAAAATAATTGTTTTACATTTTCTTATTATCTTAGTTCTTAGTGTTATCAAATTTTGGCTCTGGAACAATTCCCCAATTACGGTAGTCGAATGCATCACCTAAGCGTGTTGTCACCAAATACCTTGGTTTCGGAACAAGTTTATACCCTATTGTTTAGATTCACTTACAAAGCCTTTTTTTTAATACAAAGAGCTATAAAATTTAGTAAAGGACCGTAAGTCTCCTGTTTAAATTATAGATATTCAAACAACGCGTGAAATGCTAAATTTTGACATTGAGATTCTCTAATAATAATATTGTGCCATGGACTTCGCGGTTTTTTTTTTCAATTTAAAAATCTTTTCAACTATTTACCAAAAAAATTTTGTGCCAAATTTGAATCATAAATTTAGCTAACAATTCAGACCAGCCCTCGGAAAACTGCAGTGCGGAATTATGCTGCACAAAAACTAGCACATTGACAGGGAACGTTAGAGTTTGTACAGCTCATCTACTATTTGGTTAGATCATAGCTCCTTTAGAACAAAATATAATTTAATCGTATCAGCAGTTTATGTTACCGATGTTTGTCTTGTTTTTTGTACAAATTAGATTTTCTTATAAGGTGAGCCATTTTCGATGGTCCTGTACAAGTCCTCTCAAAATAGTTCAAATTTCATTAATACCTCTCATTGAGTGATGAGTTATCATTGTAGGCCAAGCAGCCTTGGGCACCCCCATCTCGGCCCAGACTTGACCCATAAACCCAGAGACCTGCTATATGGGTCACCTGCATCCCGTACCCGACAAGGTTGTGAAACGAGCCTCCCATGTGCGCAGTATGCACCGGCAGCAGAGGTGCCACCACCCCGCCACACGCGCCTCTGGCCAACCGGCAGACTGATATACCGTCACGTCACATCAGACGTCATTCAGAGATTCTGCGATGACCGGCAAATAATATGTCCTGAGAAAATAAACAGTAAAAGATGGCCTGAGTATAAGTGACCGCATACAAAAATAAATAAGATTTAATTTCACGTCTTTACTGTACTTAGAAAATGTCATTAATACTTTTGATATAGGCCCTACCCTATGGCATATTCTTTGTATATGAAAACATGCAGGCCATTATGTTAAAAAATATTAATTACAGAAGACGCCTTTCGGAAATGTTAAAGGCATTGAAAAATGCAAATTTTATTGTGGCGATACATAAATATATTCAATTATTGTCAAAATTGCATAAAACTGTGAAATTATTACAACAGCCAATACTGTCGGAATAGGATTAGGCTACTTAACTATGACATACTTGCTTGAATAACTTTCGTGAAACATATTTTATCAATGTTTAAAAAAAAACAGAAAAAACCGAAAAACTGATTAAACCTTGATGAAAACGTTATGAACGAAATTAATGATTACTACTAGTAATGATTTACTAAAATGGTTCCTCTTAACATAAGACTTATTCAATATAAACTTAAAACTATTACACATAAGATTATTTAGGTCATCAGAGAGCCCACTGTGCAATTGAGGGCCAAAGTAACAGAAGCTCTTTCTTCCCAGATTCGTAAGAACTCTTGGAAATCGAAACCTTTGAACTGGATGGGTCTTATTATTTATTTTGTAGGCCTATCGAGTTATTATTTAATTGCATTATATTTTCCAAGCATCAAGGGCCCAAGAGAAATCCATTTAGATCAAATTATTAACCTCGAAACGTCCAGTAATTTTCGCTATGGACATTCAAATATATGATTTTATCATACGTTTGAATATAAATAAATCTTGAATGTAGGATAAATCTTGTGTCTCATACAAAGTGGGCTCAATAGTCAATATCCTAATCAGGGACTACTCAACTCCTCTGCTCATAGAAGGGAGCACAATGTGCTCGCTATGGTTCCGGTTCCTTTATATGGAGCGGTGACCTGACGACTGTACAAATCTGATATTAAATGAATTCACAATATGTAATTTTTCTGTAAAAAATGTCATAAGTGTGTACATTAGACAATCATCTGACTGATGGTAAACGATGGGAAACGTTTGTGATGATGTTTTCGATAAGTTTTTTACGAGTTGGTGTGTTCACTGCCCAAAAATATTCATAACATCGAAACATCACAAAACGGCCAAGGTCTTAGCTGGAAATTTTAACAGCTGTGTTCCCCTATGGCCTCCTCACACCTTGCAAAGTTATTCGTGGTTATGTTTACCATGCATGTGTAATCCTATCATCTTATACTCTAAAACAAGCACTGTTTGTACCGGAAAATTTTTATTCTCTCCAAGGATTTATTTTTTATTTTTGGTTGAATATGGAGGTTTTGGCCGCGAGGAATCGATTGGAGCTGGTCCCATGTCTGGGAAAATCCCGTTTTCGTCCTAGAGCCCTTCAAAGTTTCCATGTTATTTTTATGGAAGATTAAAAATTTAACAAAAATCAGCTGATAACTGTGGATAAAATAAACCAATGTGTTTTGTTGGCCACTGAGGGTGTTGGGGGGGGGGGGGAGGGGAAATGTACATCCGAAACCTACCGGTCATTTGGTCAACTAAGGAATCAAAACAAACTTAGTTGGTACTATCATTGACTAAGTACACTAACGTAGTGTACAAAGTCAATGGTGATACTATTCTACATGAAAAATTTTGCTAAAAAAAGTAAACAATTATCTTTGTTGACAAACCAGCTAGCCTAATTCAATATAGAGAAAGACAACTGATTGCAAAATAAAAAAAAAACATCGTAAGGATGCTGTATGTTTTTGGTTTTGTTGATAGCTATAACACTATGGTATCATTAAATACCTCCGTCGCAGCAGACCTGCGTACTCAGCGAATTTCCAATGGAATTTTGGTATATTTTCTATTTCCCCATAAAATCCATGGGGATGAGAGTATGTAGGTTTGCCGCCATGATATGGGTTTAGTTGGTAAATATAAGTTAAATCCTACCTAGTGATTGTATATACCAAATTTTATAAGGTTATGGTCTTCTGTTTATGTTCCCCATAAACCCCATGGGGGTGAGCATGTAGGTTTGCCGCCATATGGGTTTTGTAAGCAAGTATAAGTTAAACCTTATCTACATAATGTACATACCAAATTTGATTAAGTTATGTCAATAAATAAGCAAGATATAGGCTTTTCTTGCTTTCCCATAAGAATAACATGGAAAAATCATTTTTTTATTTTCCCCGTAACCAGTTATGCTAAGATAAAAATTCAAAATACCAAATTGTTTGTTTTTTTAAGCTCTTTTAAATGGTTTCAGTTAAAATTGTTGAATTTTAAAAATTAAGGTTGAAAATGCCAAAAACCCATTTTTAACCCTTTTGAAACCCCATAAAACCCCGTTCCAATGGTCCGATCATTCTGGTTCGCGAACTCAACCTAGTAGATGCTGGCTTACACCCCTGTTCCAAATTTCATCAAAATCGGAGGTTCCGTTCAAAAGTTATCGTGTTCACGGACACATATATATATATATATATATATATATATATATATATATATATATATATATATATATATATATATATATATATATATATATACATACATACATACATATACATATATATCAATTTGAACGAACGGTGTTTTTGGCTTCTAGGGACCTCAAAACGAAAAAGTATCATGGTCCCGGGCTTAGGTCTTACCGTGACTACTACCGTAATAGCGTATTCCCTATAGGGAAATTCGCTAAAATGACATCAAGTTTGTAATTTTCAAACAAAAACAAACTCACAATTATGTTTCAAATTTAACATTGTTCTTATGGGACAAAACGCGCCGAAATGGCGTAGGCAAGCATAC
The DNA here is from genome assembly GCA_030545055.2 of Neoaliturus tenellus. Taxonomy (NCBI): domain Eukaryota; kingdom Metazoa; phylum Arthropoda; class Insecta; order Hemiptera; family Cicadellidae; genus Neoaliturus; species Neoaliturus tenellus. The sequence continues at coordinate 233,678,710 of CM061533.1, forward strand.
TCTTAATGTTGATAGTTTGTTTATTTTATTTAGAAAGATTTCTTAAAAAAATAATAACACACCATAAAACTTTACAGTGTAGTTGAAGGACTCTCCCAAATAAGGGTGTTATCCTATAGTACAGTATATGGCGGCATGCACAGTTCACCAGACACCCCCATTGAATCCCCATATCTTATTCCGGATCCGGGTTTTGTTTATCAATTGCAAGACAAAAAACAAACGATAGAAAAATACAACTACCTTAATAAGCAGATAATAAACATGTTTTTTAATGTGAGAAAATTTCCTATAGTTAATTTCCAAGAAGCTGTGTACAATGCCAATATACAAACATACACAACATACAAAATAAACAACAAGTGCAATATTTTTTTTTCATTTCATTTCCACGAAACTCATTCAAGATAGCATGTACGTTGAATAGACGTGAGCCATGAATGTTTGTTCAATTGTTGCATGCCAAATATCGTACCTGTGGAATCAGGTGTGCTGTGTGCCACCTTATGCTAACGAACAAAACAGAGAACGTAGCTGTCAAATTTCTTGAGCTGTGGCTTACTTCTTATATTAGGGAGCTAGATCATCATCATTTTGGCACTTTAGGGTAAATAAACGAACCGCACAACATCGAAATGGGTTTAATTATATGAAATAACAAAAAGTGACACCAACAATTCACTCTGACTATTGAACCACGACATTTGCGCAGTTGGCAGTTATTGGAAACGTTAAAAAGTAAGTGAAATGAAATGCAGGAGCTCTGCTGCGACAATGACAAAATGTCTTTGCTCTGCATTGTTGTTTATTAAAATTATAGACTAAAAATTATAGACTGATGCAAAAACTCAGTCTATAATTTTTAGTCTAAAAAACTCAGAACATGATTCAACTACTGCCAAGTTGTTGGGGCTTGCCATTGATTCTAATCTAAATTGACCTAGAGCTCTCAAATAACGCTTGTTGGTAGCAAACTTTCAATGGTATTGTACCTTTTAAGAAACCTGAAAACCTGTGTAAATAAATCTTGCTTGTTAAAAGCTTACCTAGCTTCCTTTCAGGGGACGCTTTTGTATGGTCTCAGACTCTGGGGAGGTGCAGCTGAAATTTACAGAGTATTGCTGATCCAGAAAAAGGCTATTAGGCTCCTGGCTGATGCTGAGTATGATGCTCCTTGCAGGCCTCTTTTTACTAAAGAAGGAGTCATGACTGTTTGTAGCCTATTTGTTTTTATATCCTTAGTTAATATACAGCAAGATTTGGTACCTTTTAACCGTCGGGGTGACTGTCATGCACACAACACTAGGAATAGAGATATGCTTGATATCCCTTTTGTTAGACTGAGGAAAAGTCAAAGAAATTCTAGCCAGCTTAGCATGAAGCTAATTGTTTGTACATCATATTGTTTGTACATCAGCTTGGACCCAACCGAATTCAAAATTCCCAACCAGTCTTCGGGCTCTGTTATTGGCTTTTCCTTTATACTCAGTCAACGACTTCTTCAATATTCCTGGGGAGACTGTAAGTACTTTTTTGACATTGTTTGATGAGTTTTGTGTTCTGTTTGTGCACGTTTTTTTTTTTTTTTTTTTTTTTTTTGCCTTGTGCATGGTTTGTCATTTTGATTTGTTTTACATAATTTAGTCTTAAGTTTGTGACGATGCCAATTGCATGTATATGCCTAAAGAAAAAAATAAAGATTTTGATTTTGATTTGATTTGATTTCAATTGAAAATGCATGATTAAAAGAGCTAAATTTTATTCAAAAGATTAAAAGGAGCTGGATTGAACTATAACTGCTAAAAATAAATTTCTTTCCATCTCTTTATTACATTATTATTATTCCTATAGGAAAAAATATATTTAATCGTTTTAATTTAAGTACCAGGTTAACCGAGCCTTGCTCGTTGGTATTTATTCAGTTTTGATATAGTGTCATAGTAAAAAAGCTATTAAATTTCCACCAACAACCAACTATACATCTTCACAGTTAACAGCTGTTTCAAAAGGTCTGCTTAACATTAATGTTTCTTTATTTTTGTTTGCCTTTTCGTTGCCATTTCGTTACCAAAATAGCAAGCCATAAGTCCAATGTTAAAAATTACGACTTTTAAACTAAAATTTAGACCAAATTTGATTTTTCCTGGGATTGAGGCTGGTTCTAAACTTATTTTTGGGCCAAAACACTCTTAAATGCAAAGTTTAAGCAAAATTTACCCGCTAGATTGCGAGATCGTGGAACACACATCCCTTCAGACATTGCTATAGTGGGATTCACGAAAATAGTCCGATGAAAGTTGATACATTGTTGCCAGATTTATTCTAAAACACATTTTTATACTGTTTTTACATGGTAAACATAACCATAATGACAACATTGCAGGTCAAGAGGGGGTGAGGGTGGACACAGCCGTTAAAATTTCTATCGGACTATTTTCGTGCATCTTATTATAGTATTATAATATAGGATAAGAGGGAGTTCTACACTGTGGGTGAGTTGTGGACAAACCATCGGAGTAAATGGTTTGTCAGCTGTACCTGGGGAGGGGTGGAGGCAATATATCTAGAACAAACCAAGGTAGGTGACACCAACAGCTGATTGAAGCGGTCCCAGCACTCTGAACACATGTTTTTAACACATGAATGGTTTGTTTTGAATATTTTAAGTTATGCACCTTTGATATCATCGATTTTGTTATTGTTTTTGTTGATGTCACCTACCTCCTCATCCTAGATATCTTGAGATGGAAGGATAATTCGATGATTCGACTGAATTTTGTCTATTTTATTATTTAAATACATTAAAGCTGACGTTTGTTTCACAATCATTTTAAATTGTATTGTGATTATGACCATAAAGGTTAAAACTATACAAACATATTTGGACTTTCACTAACGCCTTTTACTTCCAGTCGACATCTGAGTGCATATCTGCGTTGCGGGTTGCGTCAGACTAACGCAGGCTTTACTGAAAATGCCCGCAGTAGCTTGAATGGTAACTCTGTGTTCTTACTATCTTCGGAGGAAAAAGAGTTGTCTTATTTATTTATTCCACAGTTCTTTATTTCATCTTTTTGAAGAGTCAGGCTATCATACCTACTATAGGGGAAAAAGTTACGGATTGATTACCACCTGCGTGCAAATCCATTTCTTATTTGAATTTATAAGTCTATTATTGCAGTCTTTTAAATGAGTAAAAATTTGTAATGATTCACTTCAAACATTTAAACCAACATTAAGAGTTAATTCTCTTAAAAAAAAAAAAACTTAAAATTTACAATAAAACAAATAACTTTAAGTAGCACTTTATAGATATAACTATAAAGTTGAATTAATTTTACATTAATTCAACTGCCTTTCTCTACACTATTTTTTAATCTAATAGTGCACGTGTTGCTCGACATCGAGCAATTTATTTGTTTACAATATGAAAGTTACATTTATTGACCGGAGATGACTTGTTGGCCAGTGAGGGGGTTGCGTGGTAAGGGGGAAGCTGAAGCATGCCATTGTCTAAAACAATTTGCTTTTTGTTTTTGGTTTTCTTTTTTTCTTCCACCATATGTTAAGCTATCAACAAAACCAAAAACATATAGCATCCCTACGATGTTTTCTCTTATTTTGCAGTCATGTAAATATTTCTGTATTTTACATTAACCATTTGACGAAGCCTATTGTAACTTGCTTATTTAATGGCCAATAAATCTTCTTGATTCTTGATTCAGTCAGCTGTCTTTCTCTACATTTAATTAGGCTAGCTGGTTTGTCAACAAAGATAATTATTGTTTAATTTTTTAGCAAAATATTTTCATGTAGAATAGTACAATCTAAGTTTTTTTTATTCCTTAGTTAACCAAATGACCGGTAGGTTTCGGATGTAAATTTCCCCTCGCCCCCAACCCCCTCAGTGGCCAACAATTTATCTCCCGACAATAGCTCTAAATCAATTACATCCGACCAATCCAATATTGTGAATATCAGTGATCACCAAAAACTACAGCTGTACGTTAACAATGCTCAAACCAATATCAATGTTATTCTAAAGGGAAAATTTCAAATATAATTTGTGGAAAGCGCCCTAATTTTAAATCAGATTCTCATCAATTTGTGGCGGAAAAAACTAAAGACCAAGCCCTATTCAACGCCACCAAAAACTTGAAAATCGGTTGAGAATTGTAAGAGTTCTCTAAAAAAAAAAAAAAAAAAAAAAAAAAAAAAAAAAAAAAAAAACCCTTAGGCCTAAGCGTATTGAATATAGATTTTAACAGGCCTAAACCAACTAAACCAAACTATAATTTTTGTAATCATTTTATGAGAATTTATAACAAATACAATGTACTTTAATTGGAAACTTGAACGGATGTAGTACTTGATTTGTTTAACTCCATGTGCGGGTTTTATTAACACAGTTGTGCTGTGTGTTGTGCCACTACCGACGTCAGGGTCTTAGTCAACTGTTGGTGATTACACAGGTTTGTAACACCGTCTCAGCTACATAAACAGCTACAGCATGTGCTACCGATCACTTCCATTTCACGTGACCTAGAAAATTGTAAAAAATACCACGTAGGCACTGCAAATTTTTTCTCTCTTTTGATACCTTTGCATTTTTTTACCTTTACCTTTTGTACATTAAATCTTGAAAAAATAATTTTTATTGTGTTATTTCTATAATGTAGAAATGTATGAGTAATATTGTAACGTAGTATGAAGTTTTCAATTTTTAGAGCCGAAATCGAGTAGTTTGATTGATAGGAGTGTTGCTCAAGGGAGAAGGAAGGCCTCTGTCATTCCCAACTGTCCCGGTTTAGTTGAGAGGTGTCTTGGTTCGGCTGCAATCGATTCCAACCGGGATTTGATTTTCTCTGTCACCTTGCCCCATTCTAATCAATCAAGTGACCGCCACCCTGCCCTCTGATAAACTGTCTGATGTTACTTTTTTATACATTATTTGTACAATTCATCATTATAATGTTTTATAGTAAAATGTACAGTAGGTATTGGATTGTATAATATCCAAAGGTTTATAATGTGTAAGGTTCATAAAAATTTACAGTTGAGATTACATAAAACATTTTATTTAGATCGGTGAAGCATATCCAGCAATTAACTGTAAAAACAAACTTCAACAATCTCATCTTGAAAAATTTTAGGAGAAAAACTTCATGATGAATTAATATTGATTACACAACAACCAATTGGTGTATGGTAAAATCATGCGATATTTCACCAATCTTCCCTATAGTTTGTGCATTAACGAATTATATAATTCACGGAGCACCAGTGTCAATACGGAACATTTTTGTATAGCCGAGCTGGATGAGTCACGTGACCCTGGTGATAAGACACTCCCGCCTCGCACCTGCACTCTTATCAGTGTGAGGTCATTGGTATTGCAAATATTTGTGCGCGCATTGTGTTTCGAACAAACACACAAGTACGATGAACGTTGCTATCAACCGACACACCGACCTCCCTATCGGCATCGGCGACGTTTTAAAATGAACCTGATAGCAAGACGATTAAATCAATCAAAAAGACGATAAAATCAAATAAGTGAGTAAATGATTCAGCTTTTGTGGAGTATTCCACTGATCGTTCGTGGTTGAGGGGCAAATAAATGAATGAAGTGAGTCATTACTGTAAACAAATGAATACTGAGGCAGGCGCCACTCCGTCTCAATAAATTTACATCAGTCACAACAGCTCAATGTGCAGGGTTTACCAGAAGTCACCTTTTTTTACAGCAAGTTACTAATTTTAAATCAAACCCCCACTTTGTACAACTTATTTATCTGCACGTAATTCTAGGACAACTTTACAATTTAACTTTTACCCTTAATCTTATCGGTATAGGAGATAATGGCGGTTGAATTTTTTATTTTTCCCATAAGAATAACAGGGGTTAAGCTTTCAAATCCATTATATCTTAACTTTTTCTTTTAAACAAACATGTACCAGTACAAATATGTCTTTGAATCTTTTTTTATAATATTTTGAAATTGTAATTATTAGTTTTGTCAGTTTTTTTGTTGATAAAAATTAATAGTAGGGTGGAGATCATTAAAAACGTATATGAAAAAGCAAACCGAATTATGTGATAGGCCTAATCAATATTTTACAGTGGAATTTTATTTTAAATGAGGTTCTGAGACCCTTTCATGCTTGGCCAGTTCTGTTTAACCTAAAATGTTGAGAGATAATGGATGTGAGACTTTTCCGATGTTATTAGTATGGGGAAAACTAAATTTTGACCAACATTATCTCCTAAATCTTAGAACTAAGTCTTAGGATTAGGGACACAACGTTTTCTTAAAAGTTACGCGTATGATAAAAAATATTAAAAGTGGGTGTTTGTTTTTAAATTAGCGACTTCCTGCCTGGATAGGTTACTTCTGATGCACCCCGTAGGATTTAACATTGGAATCTGTGTCAATCGATAGAGCGTAACCAATATCATCAACCTATATCGTAAACCTATGTCATTAATTGGGTTACCTATAAAGGCATAGAGTGATTTGTTTTTATGAAAAATTCATTATTTAATTTTAAAAGGGGTGTACGGGTGGTCTGGGATACCCGGTATACCTCATAAAACTACACCAAACAACTATAGGTCTACTTTACTGGGTTATATCAGATAGGCCTACGTGCGATTTCGTGTTGACATGCATGGCCACAGATGGGACGCGGAACTTGTTTACAACTGACGATGATGTGTGCTATGGCCCTGCAATATTACTTATAATACTTAGTACCGGGGAGCCGAGCTTCGCTCTATAATTATGTTGTAAAATGTTACAAAATGTTTAAAGTTACATTTAAGTTTATTAAAGGTGCTGCTATACATCGACGTCACGTCACGTCACGTCACGTCACGTCCACGTTCGCATGGTATGCTCCCTGTGTATTCAAATGGAACCGGCTATACATCGACGTCACGTCACGTCGCGTCACGTCTTCATTCGCATCCATTCGCACTCGAATGCTCTGAGGAGCATTCGGGTGCGAATCGGTGCGAATGGGTGCGAATGAGGACGCGACGTGACGTGACGCGACGTCGCTGTATAGCCGCTACCAACGTCCATTCGGCCGTTCGGCTTTCGCCTCGGGTATCTTCGTACGCAATCGGGAAACTTCGGAACCAATGAGAGCAAGGGTGGATTTTGTCCGAATGTTTGTTTTGTTTACTTCCGTCTAGGCCTAGTTCTTATCAGTTGATGAGAGTGAGTGGTCCGCTAGGGTTTTTGGCAATTGTTATTACCATGGAGCTAGGGTTACCATACGTCCTCTTTTCCCCGGACATGTCCTCTTTTTGGAACATAAAAAAACGTCCGGGCGGATTTTTGACAATCAGTCCGTTTGTCCGGCTTTTTGGAAGCAGAAAACTGAAAATCTGTATTTATGTTTTGAAATAATCCATAGGGCGGTTTTTTGTATTGTAACTTCGTCCAGATTGTTATTAAATCACATTTTAAATTGTTTAAGATGTTTAACCTTGAGTAAAAAGTAAATATTTACTTTTTTCTCTATTAAAATAGTTCGTAGGATATTCCTCATCCCTTTAGTTAGACGTAAGCTCCAGTGCCACCAGTAGTCGAGTTGTATTTGTTGCTGTCAGTAGTCTCTATCGAGTGAGTGAATGAGGTTATGTTTTTGCAAATTATCGGCATTTTATTCGTTTCTTAGTTTGATTAATGCGACCATTGGTTTTAGGATATGATTTGATTAGTTGTTTTGTTAGTGTCTAAGAGTCTTTTTCTAATTGTGAAAAATTGACCGAGTTTAAGGGTCTATTGAAACTAAATTTCATTATCAAAATACTAACTAGTAATATTTTTTCACAATTTTTACTAAACTTTTGATTTAATTTAAGGTTAATCGTGAAATACCTTCTCTTAACTACAGTGTATCTTATGTAATAAATTAGAGCTCTTGGAATTTCACTTTATTTTTTCTCATGTGTTTGTCCCCATGATCCACACACCAAAACTTTTGGGTGTAGTACATTTTCATAGGTCTTAGAATATGATATGTAATAAATAACAAAAAGAATCTACTGATTTGGTAAACCTACCTATTACTTTCCTAAATATTGAATTAAATTATGAAAAATTTGCACCTTCTTTAATATCTTAAGACAAATTTAATTAGGCTATTAAAAAAAAGTGATATTTACAATTTATTGTACTAAACATTTCATCGTTTTACTGTTTCTCACTCTGTTATATTTAATTATAGGGGGGGGGGGTCAGGAATTCATATTTTTGTGATTCATATATTGTCGCGATCCGGCTCGCGACGAGTACTAGGTGTCCTCTTTTTCATCCCGGAGGGTATGGTAACCCTACCATGGACGATGAGTTACTAATTAGTTTAGTGGAAGAAAAGAAAGAAATTTACGACCCTTCCCACAAACTGTACATGAGCAATGTAAGAAGAAATGCTGTTTGGGAAGAAATTGCGACACAGATGAACAGTACTTCCATTTAGAACCCTACTCAAATATTGCACAAATATTCTATGTGTTGACGACGGTTGTTTAGATAATTTATTGAAACACAAAAGGTAACCTCTATATTGCCAGTAGTGATTATGTCGCTACTCGTATGTTTATTTATGCATTTTAAAAATTACTTCAATACTTTATTAAATATGTTATTAGTTTATGCTAAAATGCTGGAATGTACGTACAATGACAGTAAAATGTTGTATTCCTGAAACAGTTACACAAGAAAACCTAATTCATTTGGAGAAATCAAAAAATTTGTCTTTGGATACAGTAAAACCCTCTTTATAATATAGAAAACCTATACATCTATAGATACATCTATAGAAAACCCTTAACTTATTATCTACATGGAGTCCATATCTCAACCTTTTTTCAACGCTTTTCCATATCTCCCATATCTTTTCCATATCTCAACGCTTTTTTTCGCGCGCAGAATCCGCGCGCGCGCGCGGAATCCGTGAGAATTGGCGGAATGGACGTGACGTCCAGTGCGAATGCGAATGCTTGACGTCGATGTATAGCACCCCCTCCGGAATCGCCGGATCCATCGGTGCTAGGGTTACCATACGTCCTCTTTTCCCCGGACATGTCCTCTTTTTAGAACATAAAAAAACGTCCGGGCGGATTTTTGAGAATCATTCCATTTGTCCGGCTTTTTGGAAGCAGTAAAATGGATAGCTGTTTAAGTTTTTTACCAACCACTAAGAAGATTTTATTATTCCCCCAGATTGTAGGCCTAATCAAATTGTAATTTATATTGTTTAAAATGTCAAATCTATTGTTAAAAGTAATAAAACATTTAATTTACTTTTACTCTAATGACACAATTTGTAGGACATTCCTTTTAGTTAGACGTCACTGACAGATTACGCGAAGTGGCCGGGTTGTATTGGGTGAGAAAGTAAGGTTATGTATGTTTTAGCAGATATGTGATCGGCATTCCATTCATACAGGCTTCAGTTTGATTAATACGACCTTTCTTTTTTTTACATGATTAGTTGTTTGTGTCTGAGAGTAGTCTTTTTAAGTCACTGATTGTGAAAGTGACTGACCTCGTCTTTGAAACTAAATTTCATTTAAGGTGAATCTTGAAAGAACTAATCTCCATGGACGTAATTAAAAAGGTTAAAATTTTTATTTTTCATCCAATTAATATCAATTTACTTGCATATAGCATTAACAATGTAATAAATTAGCCTATGTGCTCTTGACAATTTACACTTTTCTCATTTATGTTTTTTTTTGGCAGTTCTTAAAGAAGTATACTGTATAAAATATAACCCACAAAATGTAACCTACTAATTTTTAGGGCTTAAACCATCTTATTATTTTCCCAAATATTGAATTGCATTTAAAAAAAATTTGCACCTTATTTAGTATTTTTTGAGAAAAAGTGTATTATTTTGAAAAAAGTTAAAATAATCTATTAATTTTAATTTTAAACATTTGTTTGTTCCTCGCTCTGTGATATTTATATGGGGGGGGGGGGGCAGAAATTCAGATTTTTATGACTTATTATAATCCGACTCGCGATGAGTACTTGGGTGTCCTCTTTTTCATCCCGGAGGGCATGGTAACCCTAATCGGTGCGAATGGATGCGAATGAAGACGTGACGTGACGTGACGTGACGTCGATGTATAGCAGCACCTTAAGTGAGGGTGAGATGTCAGAGTACGCCTTCAGTCTTCCCTTTTCTATAGGTCTTTTTTTACTTCCTCCTCGAGAATGTTGGCGTAGGAGAAAAGTATTTAAAATGTAAAAAAGAACTTAAACTTAAGATTAAGTTTTTGAGTAGCATTTTCCTAAAATAACATTTTCAATCTATCTATAAAAATGAAAGTATGTATCTTTAAAAACGAAAGCTTTGTGTGTCTTGAATAGGCGCCAAGACTACTGGACCGATTGACCTGAGTTTTGTAAAACTATACTTTATTTATCTAGCAGAAGGATTGATAGGCCTATTCCTGTTATTTATAAGCTTCTGGGCTTTGCCCTATTGACCCTGCATAATATGTATTGTATGTAGAAATTTAAACGTGTATACAATATCCTATACTATAATACGAGGAATCTCTGAAGGGATGTGTGTTCCACGATTTCGAAATCTAGCTGTTAGATTTTGCTTAAACTTTGCATTAAAGAGTGTTTCGGTCCAAAAATAAGTTTAGAAACAGTCTCAATCCCAGGAAAAATCAAATTTGATCTAAATTTAAGTTTAAAAATTGTAATTTTTAACATTGGTCTTATGGGTTGCTATTTTGGTAACGAAATAACAACTAAATGTAAACAAAAATAAAGGAACATTAATGTTAAGCAGACCTTTTGAAACAGCTGTTAACTGTGAAGAGGTATAGTTGGTTTGTTGGTGAAAATATTAAAATTGAATCAAAACCAACGAGCAAGGCTCGGTTAACCTGGTACTAATTATAAAACTTGAAACTGGGCAAGTTTTGTTCAAATTTATTTATTCTTTAATTCAATTTATTAATATAAATAAACAGCTGTTAAAATTTATTCTTCACGGCACTGGATTATTTTTGTTATATTTTTGGTAATTTGACTTTTGCAAAATTATTAGACCATCTCTTTCCATTCAACTAATCTGCAGCATCTATCTTCTATATATTAATACGCAAGCATGTTTCATTTCCTCCTTTTTTCTCAGCTCGTGTGCATCGTAGGATAAATCTGCGCATACTGTTAGAAAGGTATAGTCCTGTAGATGAGCAGAATCACATTCTAATTCACATCGGACTCCAGGGCTACGCCCCACAGGCTTTCAAAGTTCCAATGTTAATCTTATGGAGAAAGGAAAATTGAATGAATCATAAGACAGCTGTTGTAAAAACAACTGCTAGAAAATTAGGAAGAACATATGGTTTAGTTCTAAAATGTTTTTAAGCTTCTTGGGTCCAGATCAACTGAAATTTTGATCGAATTTCGATCAGGAGGCGATCTCTAGTACTTATTTAATACGCTAAGGTTTTTTTGTGTTGAGAACTCCTCCTACAATTTTTAACTGATATTCAAGTTTTTGGTGTCGTTAGATAGGGCTTGTTCTGTAGTTGTTTCTGCTAAAAATCGATGAAAATCAGACATAAAATAAGGGCGCTTTTACACAAATTTAATTTGAGATTTTCCCATTAGAATAACATTCGGTTTGGGTAGAACATTTTAAACATCTGTTAATGTATAGCTGTAAACACGTGTAGTTTTTTGTGATTACTGATATTAACAATATTGGATTGGTCGGTTGTCGTTAATTTAGAACTAAATTTTACTTTTGTATTGTATATGAAAATAAATTGCTCGATTCCGAGCAACAAGTAGACTAGTAATTCGTAAATAAAAATTACATGTGGCGTTCTTACACCATTTACCAGCGAAGTCATCTTTGCAGTCCTTGAAGAGAGGGAGAGTCGTCAATTCTTGCATGAATGTGTTTGTGTGTGTGTGTGTGTCATGTGTGGTGCATTTTATTTTTTATGGGAGTGTTCTTCTATGAACTCACTTAGTTTGTAGTAAGGTCATTCCAATATATATATTTTAGTTGCTTTAAACATGGAGGCCTTATTGATTTCTTTGAGACTGGTCTGTGAGGTGGTTAGGAAAAGAATTTATGTGTATGAGAAAAAGCAGTGGGCTGAGGATGGATCCTTGGGGAATTCTTTGTGTAGTGTTCTGGAGTGACGATCTTACTTTGACTTCATATTTGTTGTTGAGGTGATCTACTTCCACTATTTGCTTCCGGTTTGTGAGAAGATTAATTGGTTGTGGATTGCTTTTTCAATGTATTTGGATAAAGTGGGCAGCACTGATACGGGTCGGTAGTTTGATGCTTTGGAGTTTTCTCCTTTTTTGCATTTAGGGTAAATTAATTCTATTTGGGCTGCTTCAGGAATTTAATTTTGTTCTATGGAGGAGTTAATAATGTTTAATATGGGCAAAATTATTACTGTTTGGCAATAACTGATTATTTTGTTGGATATTTGGTCGATTCCTGCAGAGTTTTTGGGTTTGAAGCTCTTAAACATATCTTGAAGATCTTTGATGCTGACTTTGTTAAACTGGGTCAGGCCTTAGAGTTTAAGCCTTACTTTAACTCAACCCCTATTACTGAGTGGTGCAGTACAAATAAACCCTGTATGAATGCTGAGAAGGTTCAGGATGTAACACTGTGTCTGGGCAGTAGATCCAGCAATGTCAAATCACTTAAGTTCTTGGGGTTTTATTTGCAGTACAATATTAAGTGGCAAACACACATTGAATATTTGGCTTCAAAAATTGAGACGGATATTCATGATAAGATCACTAAGTGCTAGTGTTTCTGCTGGTGTCTTTCTCTGTATTATACATCCATAGTTTTATGTCATATGGAACCTCAGTGTGGGCTTAACTGTTCTTATGCCATTGACATTGACAGAATTTTATGTTGCAGAAAAAGGCCGTAAGATTAATGTGTGGCGTTCATAACCAAACACATTGCAAGCCACTCTTGATTGCTCTTAAAATACTTACCATCATTGTTTGTCATGTTATGCTTTTTGTCAAGGACAATCTGCCAAATTTACCCAAAATATCAAATGTTCACAGCTACTAGAGGTAATATTTCCACGTCAAGGTGCATGTTTTCAACCACTGAAAATAGCCTTTGCTATCAAGGCATAAAAAATATAATGCTTTGCCTGTTAACATAAGAAATGTATCTAGAGCTAATTTTAAGAATGTTATAAAAACTGTTTTAAGAAAAGTCTCATTGTATAAACCTGAAGGGTTTTTTGAGGTTAAGTTTTTATGTAACAAACTAACCTTAGTTTGGTTTTTTGACGATTGTCATAAACATTGTTATTGGTTCAATTGACTTTAAAGCATTTCATTTTATTATAATCATATGATTTGCACCTATACTTTTCTTAAGGGCAAAAATTTGATTCATTATCTTACTATGTAATCCAAGGTTTTCGTGTTTTGAAGAATTAAACTACCTGTTATTTTATACCCTAGAATTTATCGCTCAATACTGGGTGTAAATGGTTTAAACTCGTGCTTTTGAAGATTATGCCCAACCCCCAACACAACTAAGAAATTTTCTCGTTTTCAATACACAAACTGGCTACATGGTTAAAACATGGGACTTACGTTTCGGAAAAAAATTTATAATCAGGTGATCGCCCCAATGCTTTTCTTATGGAGAAAAATGATTTTTATTAACGATTTTACTAAATATTTCGAGCGTTTTGAGCGTTTTGATGAATTAAACTACCATTATTTTGTACCCAAGAATAGTTATTTTCCATCCGGAACGCTCTAGCGCTTGTACTTCGCGAAATAATTTCCAACCACAAACCCCACTACAAAACTTTCTCGTTTAATATAATAGGATTAGAATAATATTGGAGGATGTTTTATTTTTTATTTTATTTAAATATGTCTTAATCATAAAATATGAAATATTCGTTATGTCATTCAGGAACAGTGGAGTTTTATTGGCTGGCACAAGTGTTAAAACTATATAGACTATAACTTTAAAGCGGTGATAATGTATAAATGACTATAGATGTACCGATAAGAACCGTAGTTGCTGGGCATACTATGTCAATTTATTGATGGGCATACGATATCAATTTATTGTTTCAAATTTTAAATAAAAACTACCCGATAGACATCTGTTTCGACCATATAGTTACACCCGTGTCCCAAAGAGAAACATTGTTGCAAAAGGAAATCTAAAGAAGTTTTAAAAACCTTCGAAGGCCTTTGTCATATACCATACATATTTTTAAGGTTCGTTGAATTCAATTAATTTTTATAACCCCAATTTCGGAAGGTGGATCATGTAAAATTTAGTGATTTTAATTGCAGTAAATTTTATCGTCAGAAGGATTAAATGACTGTTCTTAAAATATGGCTTGACCTTTCAACTATACAAGGTGAAGTTTTCTGCATCATTCAACTACCAATCAAGACTTGGATCCATTCCTACATAAACATATATTTCAAACGATTCTTGTGACTACTTTCTGTGTGATATCGCTTTAAAAGGATATTTTTCTACCACAATTTTCTATGTTTTTTAATGCAACTATTTAAACCCATAAGACCTTCCTGCGGTGGTAGGTATAGGTGTAGCCCAGCCTATGTTTTATTTCAAAAAGAAAACACGGCCAAAGCTTATTCACCCCGCCAGTAAAGTTGACTTTTTGGAAGTTTTATTTACTATATAGTACAGTACGGTAGGGGAAACCGAGCATTTGCTCGACAAAATTATAAGACTTGTAAGATGAACTCGTTATTCGCTCACTAGCCAGGCCATCAGAAAGTGGTGCACTCTGGTGTAAATTTTTTCTTGTTGGACTACAGATTGATGTTTGTATATTTTTACATCACCTGATTTTTATTCAATTTAGTAGCCACGAAACATCAAATGGATAACTTTGAAGGGCTGTAGGGCTGAAACCGGATTTTTCGCAGTCACGAGACCAGCTCCAAACTGATGGCCAAAAACCCCATATAATAACCATAAAAATAAAAACCCAAGGACGGAACAAAGTTTTGCCCGTACAAACATTGCTTTGCATTTTAGAATATAAGATTTCAACCGAAGTCAAAACCAACAGTATATAAGCATGCATCTAGTTTGTTTCATTAACGTGTTAATAACAATTCCTCTAGTTGTACAGAGGAATCTGGCTGAACGTGTAATCATTATCGATCTAATTCTCGGAAAAAGTTTGAGAAGTAGCCTTGTATATTAAAAAACCTAACACAACAAATTCAAAACACTGCTTTAAAGGTGCCACTCCTGTTAAAATTTAAGTTTAGCTATACGCTTTATTACAAAACTTCGGCTCGCTTTGAAAACCTAAATGATTTCTCAAAGATTTAATTATTCGTTTACATAAAGATGTATAAACATCAGGCATCCTTATCTTGCCAACTGACAAAGTTTCGTCTCCAATGGTAATTTCTGTTATTGAACGTGATATTCCTGTGGCACATGCCGGCACGTCTTGGCGGCGTGAAGATACCTTCTGAGTCATGGCGAGCCAACTCTTGCCCTATCTGTTATCAACTCCTCGCTGATAAGAAAATCAAGGCCGTCTGCTTCATGATTCATTCAGCCATGCTCGCCTCATTTGTAGTTCTAGCACGTTCTGTTATTTGATGGTAAAAGAGTTTAGATAAGCTGATGGAACTAAACATATTAAATTTTAACTTCACCTATTTAAAATTGGTTAAGTCTTTAGGGTTTTTCAAATGTTTGCAAGATAACTCATTGGATACTCTTTATATCTTCCAAATTGAGTTCGCTGGAGGAACAGGTTAAATGTGTAAGGCATGGATACAATTAACACATTAATGGATCACATAGTGATACAGTAGGCTGACCGTAGTATAACCGAGGCTGATGGAAAGAAATCTACCTATGTTTATTTTGTTTCTGCTTGACAAAATACATGAATTGAGCATATAATCTTTTGTCTCAATCCCAGATGGTTTTAGCTTTAGAGGCTTGAGACCATGGCTAATTTATTTGTGTACTGCACTTATTCATTGTTGCACTTAAATAAATTACAACAAATCTCATCAAAATGACTGGGTATGGAGTTTGAAAAGTGACAACCCTGGCCCTGGTTTGAAGATTTATTTAGGCCCTTTTGAGTTCCTACTATAACTCCCTTTTATTGTTTGTTTAGTCCCCAAAAAAAAACTCTAAGAGAGGTTTCTTGCGCCAGTTATTTTGTATACAGTACACGTATAAAACTAATACCGCACAACTAGGAATTATTTTAAAACGTTTGAATCTTAATTTTTGGAGTTTTTATTTCATATCGATTGTTTCTGTTTACTCGATAGAAAAAGTACAATTACAGTAATGTTACAGCAAATTCGCATACCTTAACGAAAATCCAAGAAAAACAATTATTTGATACACCCATAACTTAAACAGAATTGAATTAACAACAGTATCTCTGTTTATCGTTAGACAAATTAATTGAAAGTATAACTACATTCCAGTGGGAGTAGGCCTAATTCCAGTTGGCATTAGAACCATGTTAGAACCTGCCCCCTCCACTACATCAAAACGGTTCACAGGAAGTACTTGAGACACTTTTACACTTTTGAGACACTTGAGTACTTTTGACACATGAGGTCACGATCAGCTGATCCCTAATTGTTGCATTAAACAGCTGACAGATCGTCATCAGGGCTGGCAACCTTCACAAGTTGAATACTTTCACCAAACAGGTTCCAGAATTGATTAGCATTTCAAATCCATCTCCCTTTTTAGATCTCCAAACTTGTTCCACAGATTAGTAGCTACTGATGTGCTAAGAGTCCCAAATACATCTATATGGTGTTGGAACCTCCTTAAGGACCTCTACGAGAAAGAGCGTTTTTACCTTTTTTTCTTGTGATCGATAAGAGTAGAGTAAAAATAGTTCTGACACTTTTCTTATAAAAGCTAAGTTTCCAGCAGATAATTGTGACGTAACCCAAACCACTGTTATCTTAGATATTGAACAATTTTAATTAGTATGATGTTTCAGGTTGTTGTAGCAACATTACCTTATGACACTGTACCTATTTCATTGAGAAAATTTTCAATTTTAAAGAAGACAATATTATTTCAGATTGATTCAATAGAATAATTTAATTACTGTAGTAAGAATCAAAATTCATAAGTAACTGTTTTCTTTCCAGTTTGTTTTAGATATAGGTTATTCTGTGATTTTCATCATTTCATGCGAATATTCCCATTTCACTAGTATTTTTCTTTTCACCTTTATTAGTACACTCATAAAATTTAAATTGCTGTAATTTACTCTTAATTTCTTGATGGAATAATTACTTCCATTTAAAATTCTGTATTAATGTAAGTTCATTATGTAAACAGAAATAAGTTTAAGCTTGCAACAATTTCAGTACTGTATATTTTGCGTTAATCAAATCGTATGTAACTTTTCATGTAACTAGGTAATGAGGATGTAAACCTATAAAAATAAAAAGATGTGTTTATGATTGCAATAATTGTTTATTGTATCACAGGTTGGCTTGTAATACAAGATAAATCTTTGATTAAACAATACATATCACAGTCTCAGTCTTATCACTTAACAGCGTTGAATGATGAACACAACAAAATAGTAACACTAAACAAACGCTGGATATAAGTTATCAAAAGCTAAAGCTATAGCCCAACACAACACACTATTTACAACAAAATAAGGCACAAATTGAAATAAATTGATTAATGTTAATCTAAGATACAACAAAATAATAAAATGATATGGCATAACTGATAGAAAAATCTTGAAATTGCCAAATTTTACAGAACAAATGAATCATCAATGAAAAGTTGCATAACATAACATTGACATCTTTCATTGAAACATTATTATGTAAGAACAGTGAACGGTTAAGATTTTTTGCAATTAACAGTTAAAACAGTTCATGGCGAGATAACAAAATGTTGGAAAAGATTAACAAAACAACGAAATAATAAGGTAAGTATTAATGAAAGAAATGTAACAAATTACGAATTAACAAACAAAATAATGAAAACATCATGAATTTAGTCATTATAGAAACTTGCAGCGTATGCAGAAAATTGTAACAGGCAACACTAACAAAACAATGGAAAAATCGAATGAAGAAAAATTAATACAGTATAGACATAACAATTTCTTGAAACTGGAATAACTAGCCTACTTGAAAATTAAAAAAAAAGTCTTTGAACATTGATAAGAACAAATTTAAATTTAAAAATAAACAGAAAAATGTCTGATAATTTTGTTATTAGCGTTTGATTTGTGCCAATCTAATTAAATAACTATAAATTCAAAACAAAAATATTAAACTAAAAACAATTAACTCGAATTACAGGAATCTATACATAATCTAACCTAACCTATGAGATTCTCGATGAAAGACGGCGGCGATGAAGATGTTGGGGAATTTACCACGGCCTCCAGACGGGCTCGGAGGAGCGCTTCACACTCATGTCGACCACCTTGAGCAGGCCGTCCAGCGAGCTCTCGGAGGAGGCGGGGGTGAGCGGCATGGGGTAGGAGGTCGCCGACGATGCGGAGGTGGAGGAGGCGGGCGAGCTGGGGGCGGGGGAGGCGGACTCGACCACGCGGACGGACAGCGGCGACATGCGGTCCATCTCGTTGAGGCGGTGGCCCAGGTGGGTCATGAGCTTGGTGCCGAGGCGGACGTCGACGCCGGGGGTGGAGGCGAGGCAGCGGGACACCTCGGTGGCGCAGTGGGTGAACCCCGCGCGGAAGCGGTCAGCCTCGGTGACGGGGTTGGCAGACAGCCGCTGCTGACGCCGCAGCTTGTGGAGGTGCTGAACCGTCAGCTCCAGGATGTCCGCCTTCTCCAGCTTGCTGACGTTCTCGCCCTCAGCCTGCAGCGCGGTCACCATCAGCTCCTTCAGCTCGTCCAGGCAGCGGTTGATGCGGGCGCGCCGCTTGCGTTCCAGCATGGGCTTCATCACCTGGACAAGAAAATAACAAATCATTGTAGCTAACTGTATGGAAAAGTTGATTTCAAAATTATAACATGTGAAAATGAATTCAGAGACATGAATAATTAGTCAAAGAGTATGTGAATGCTTCATCATCGCAAAATAATTATGTAAAAATTGTGTAGGGAGTAACTAAATTGAAATTTTCGACTAATTTCATTAAAATATTTTCTATTGTTGAGGTGCATGATTATTTTGAAATAACTACTGTATTTTGATTTACTATGAAATATAACTTTTCTTGCACTTAGTTTATTTTCTAATACAGTAACAAAAACTTCCGCATAATAATTAAGCATTATAAAAAATAACATCCGTTAAATTCAAATTAATAATCAATGGCTAATTCTGAAAACCGGCGAAAACAAATGTTGACGCACGAAGTGATAAGAGGTTATCTGTGGCTGCTGCCGCGCCCGGCTTATCTTCTTATCACAGTTAATTAAAACTCGTGGCGCTCGCTGACGTCAATGCTCCCGTGGTACTGAGAAACCTAGCGGGAGCATCCGGTAGCCGCCGGTTTTTAACACAGGGAAAAAGTTTTGTAACCTATAATTATACAAGTGTGCGATCCACGTAAAATAACCAAGACCTATTTATAAAACCGTGGTTATTTTAAGATAAACAGTATGGTATCATGTGGGCGAGCTTTACCATACTGTGGTATCATGCGCACAGTATGGTGATGTAGTATATTAAATGTCACATGTAAAAATATGCCATAGAACGGACTTTCAAATCAAAGCAAATGATTTTAGTTTAAGATTTTAATACTCGGCCACATATGCATAGGTGTAAGACAAACCAAACTACAACAACGCTTTACAAAACCAGCATGGTTTTGCACTAATATAGACGCTTTTAATTTGATTTAACTAAAATGAAAGATATTCTTATTCGTATCTACTTTGGTTTCCAAATAAATTTTATGAAGCAAAACCAAACTACCATAAAAAAAATTTCATTTCTAAGGTCGAAGATTAAAACAACGAATTAAATTTTGCTAATGAAAATAAAATGTCAGGAGGAACATACAGTAGGAGATAAATAACAAAATTATTTTTACGAGCGGAAACTCAAAGAATATTGATGCCGATAAACTAGATCAATTTAATTGAAAATAAAATTATTTTACTGACGAGAAAAATATTAAAAACCCAAAAAAAAAGTTTAACTAGAGTTTGAAAAAAGTTTAAAGAAAAAGTTTGCCAAAAGGCAAACATTTTATTAATTTAAAATAATAAAAACCAGGAAACCTACCTTTCTGTATTGGTATGTTCTCGAGATGGGTTGCAGCTGATCCATTTCCACGGAGGAGAGCATGGTCTCGTGCAGCATGGTGGGTAGAGTGGCACAACACTGACACTTCACTGAGGCACTGATAACACTACGAGAGCTGAGCGGCAGCGGCAGCGGTAGCGGTAGAAGCGCACGGTGCGGCGGCTAGCGACGGAATGCCGGGGTGGGGGGCGCGGCCGGCCTATATACCAGCGCCAGGTGCTGCCTCGCGTGGGAACGAACGGCCGAGACGTTTTCCCACAGAGCGCACCTGAGGTGGCGGCCAGCAGCTGCGCACGGGCCCAACACGCGCCTAATGTCTTACTCACCGCCCCGCACACACGCGCATGCGCGGCCACATCTTGTAAATCCGAGCGGCACTTGTTTGTATACTAGGGGAATAGGTGTTGACATTGCCGGGTGTCGGGTATGAAAATTAATTATTTTTGTTGGCTCCAAAAAGACTTCAACGGGAAAAGTCTTGTTCAATTTGTTTACTGAATCCAGCAATCACTTATTTGTAATGGAACAGTTTTATCTTGCTCTATTTTTTTATTGTTGCTTTAGTTGTAAGTTGTAAGAAGATAAAATGCAATTTTTAACGGCTATTTGGTGCAGTACAAATTCATCAACTGGTTCAATTTGACTTTGATTTGTAGGCATACAACTTCTTCAATGTAAGCAGTAAAATAATTGTTGGCTTCACCAGGAGTTTTCAAAATTAATTGTCAGTCTGACATTTCTGTTTTATTTACTCAAGTGACTTCCACCCCGTCATAGGAAGTATCTAAATATTCGGTTTAAAGAAAATAAAAACTATATAATCAAATGTTGTATGACTATTTAAGAAATGTTTGATTTTACCATCGAATCTGGAAAAAACTTATAATTAATCCACAACAAACAAAAAATGAAAATTAATATAATAGCACACTTTCATTCTATAACATTAGAATGAAGTTAATTTTAAATTCATTACTCAAGCAAATATTTTTATATGATTGGCAAACCTCTTTTTTATTTTCAAATCTTTATCAATAAAAGAAGAATATTTAAATCTTTTACATTGTTTGTTTTTCAATGTTCACTCCATTCATGAACAACTCTCAACGCCACCACTTCCAGGAAGTCCTGCCTAGCTGGTTTTGCTCCAAAGTTTGAGAACCTTCATAGACCACACCCATAGTGTTCTATGATTACACCAAAGCCTACTTGATGTCAACATAATAAAACTCAACACAGCCTAGATATTATTTTTCCAACGTAATAAACTCAACATTACTTTGGGCACAATTACTTAAAATATGAGTTTAAAATGTCGTTTTTATTTAAAACCATTTATAATCGTTTAACTATGATATAAATCCCCTATGACCTGAAAAACTTATTTCATCTAATAAAAACCTGCTCAAAAACATTGTTGATGAATTAGTGCACCAAGAAAACCTGGGAAGTACAGCTAACACACATTAGAAAAATCAATGATTCAACATCATCAGACAGCGAACATCACTTCCCATTCGCAGCAGCAGGTGAAGAGAACAACAACTCCCTTGTCATGAGGCCTTTGACCTCCAACCTGAGGGGTTAGGTTGTTATTTCACATTCCTACCTTTAAATTGGAACATCAGGGGTTTATGGGCAATTCTGGCCAAACTCCCCCTTTCGATTCACAACAGCAGGTGGATAGTTCCAATGGACTAGATCACATGACTGAAAGGGTGGCGTTTGACAAACATCTTTGAAGAATCGCGTCAGGGATTAAAGGCAGCGTTCCTTGACCCCAGGAAGGAACCCTATCTTTTCTATAACTCTTGACCTTGGTGTAACCCTTGAAAAAAGAAAAAGGCGTTTGAATCTACAAACATCTCCTTCAAGAGTTCATGAAGGTTTTCTGTCGTAAAACTCTCAAATATCTATCAAATCTTGATATAAGTAGGCCTAATCATCTGAAGAGCTGTCCAGGCTCAAAAGAGCTGTGAAGCAATCGCAGTTAGCATAAGGGTATTATTAAAAAAATTTTATGCTTATCAATGTGATGTATCAATAAAAATTCAGATTTTATTGATGAACAAAAAACTTCAGGACTTCATAAGATTGTTTGAAGCAATATCATGCTTTATTTTTATCGGCTTCACAGCCATTCCCGTTGGTAGAAAGCAGCGATTGATTTGCGGTGTACTAATCTCTATAAGATAGATCCGGCCTGATTGGTAGAACGGTAGAACGATCAGGAATCTGGCCAAGCTTCCGTTCCCATGACGTGAGGCGCGCCCATCGATATATACTACTGGATCGCGCGCTGCCCATAAGGCCCGTGTGGAGCGGGCCGGTCGTCGCACAGCGGAGTATTGCGGGTTGCATCCTGGGCGAATTGAAGGAGCTGGGTGGCAAGAGCGCCAGATCGTACTAAGCGTCATATGTGTTGCGTGGCCTTGAACTAAAGATGGCACTGGAGAACTCGCTGAAAACCAATGTATATCAGCTGATCAAAGCCTCCCATGACATTAACAGCTGATTTTAGGCGGTATCTCCCAAGAAAGCTGCATTTCGCGGTTATTTCTATGTTGGCTTCACAACGGACAGGTCAAGCTGAATTTATAGTCTTATTTTAGGTTTTTTCGTCTGGTTTTTGTTACATTTTCAATTGTAGGCTATATGTTGCAGTAAGTTATCTCGTACCTAGTTGTTTCATGTGTTATGATGTGTAGTATTAGCATTGCAAAAACAGTTTAATGGTAAAAAGTTGTTCAGCGTTTAATTTCGTATCAAGATGGAAGAAAAGGAGCGACATTTCTTTTCATCGGTAAGTATATTTTATTGTGTTAGGCACTACTTGTTTATTATCTTCTCTTTTCAGTTTTGAATTTATGTTCTTATCTTCTAAGGTTACAAACAGATTTTTTTACATTTTAGATACGGTATATTTGCATTATGCTATAGGAGGACAATCGTTAATGGTTTTATGACATCATGTAGCAGCGATAGTTCCCCCATAGTAGGCATAATTTAACTTAGAGTTTTATAATTATATTTTTTGTCATCTATATAATTATTTTATTTTATTTATGCCTATTTCATTATTTTGCAAGCAAAGCTGTTTTAAACTGCAACTGTAGTTCATACGATTTTATTAATGCTAATAGTTAGTAGCCTATTATCAATATTATGCTTTCGTTTTCGTTATTATATTATTTGTAATAACAAATAATATAATAACTGTGTGTAAAGTAAGGTACTGTAATGTAAAGGTACTGTATGTAAAGTTTATTATTTTATCAAACAGACAATTTTTATCAGTTTCGTAATAAAATTCAATTCAGTTTAGTGTAAAGAAAACAACTTCAAACTAACTGTAAGAGTTTGTAACTATTTTAAGGAAAGTGTTTTTTCAATCACATTCAATTAATGATGAGTTTACAGGTTCTCATGTTATAATTCTGATTAAGTACATTTGTAAAGTATTTTTTAAGATTTTGTCCCATCACATAGCAAAAAGAAAAACATCAGAGGAACAGGAAACAAAAAAGAATAATTTAGGATTAAGACAAAAAATTAACAACGACTATTTTGTTTTGTAACCTGTGAGCGTGTTTTAAGCTTTTTTATTACTTTTTGCAGGAGTTTATTAGTAATAAATTAATTTTTATACCTATATAGTTGTTTTATTTCATCCTAACAAATTGACTTTTTAAATACGTTAAACTTCTATTGGGTATATTAATAGATTTTTAGAATGTACAATAAAAGCTTTAAAACATATTAAATTATTGTTGGAGACTGTTATTAATATTATTATAACTGGACTTGTAGTTAAGAAATATAACACAATGAAAATGTCCTAAAACTATTTTTCACCACGTAAAACAACGGCGTAAGTGACGCTACAATGCTATAATTGTGATTCGCTGCGGAGCGCTTTTGCCACCCACCGCCTTCAATTTTTAGTGAACGCAACCCTCGACCGGCACAGCCGGCAGTGGCAGCGCACGATCCAGTAGTATACGCCTTAGGCGGTGTCCTAGCTGGGCGGCGAAATTTTGACGGCGTTGCGTGCGTGCGAATTTGCCGGCCGGTGGAAATTTCAAACGCACTGAGAGGCATGGGAGTGTCCTAGCTGGACGTGCGTTGCGTTGCCGCCGGTGCGTTGACGCTGGTCGTTGCGGCGAAAAGACAAGCATGTTTGTGTTTGGACGTCCGTGCGGCAACTGCGTTACTGCGTCAGTGCGTCTTTGGCTCTCACGGGAGACAGGTGTGAAGGCAAAATGTCACTTGAATTGCTTTAATGTCACTGTAATGAAACTTAAGACTTGTTAATCTTTGACATTTTTATCTACATCTAACGGTTAGGGAAATAGAGGCAATTAAACTTCATTTTTGTTCAGTTTCAATAAGAATAACATGGGATAAACTTTATCTGCCATATCTCCGAAACCATTCAGTAAAATAAAAAATACTAAAGAATAAAAATTTCTTAGAATTATGTTTCAAGAAAATTTTACTCACAAAAATTATTATTGACATATAAATTAACTCCTTTTTAATATAGCGGACAAAGAATACAATTTCAAAAATTTTAATGTTATTTAAAAAAATGTTCTTTAAACATCAATTTACTTGTGAACTTAGTTACTTGCGACTAACGGTAGCAGTAAATAATTAATTATTAATATTCAAATACAACTTTTTAGAAAAAAATTTGAAGGCCTACTTACCTCAACGTCAGAATGAGCCTCTCCTCAATAGAAATAGGACGCATAAAATTTGTAACCTTTAAAAGGAATTCATTCTTCAATTCACTGACAACAAAGTCAAAAGTGTCGATTGACATCCTGGTATAATTTTTAAACATCTCAGGATGCTCCCTCAACTTAGGATACAGATGGTGAAATTCACCAAATTCCTCTCGTTCTACAAAAATATCATTGGTTGAAGATCTAGTATCCCTAGCTTTTTGCTTTAAATAAGCATAAACACCTGCAGAACTGTCAAGTAAATAAAGCTTTCGCTTACTTGCGGACAGCATGTCTTCACTCAACCACTAGCCTACACAGCGAATGAGAGCTCGCGACTGCCGCCGCCGCACGAACGCATTGCCGCAGACACAGTCCCACTGCGGACACCCTTTTGGTCGGTCGTCCGTGCGTCAAACGCACGCAACGCCGGTGCGAATTTTCGCCGCTCAGCTAGGACGCCGCCTAACGATGGGCGCGCCGCCGCCGGAATTCTCCCTTATTAGGCGCGCCGCCGCGCCGTTTCGATTTGAATAAAATTCAAATGTTTGGAAAAGAGCTGTCTTGTGTGAAGGTCAACACCGTTTAATTGTGTGATGAGGGTCGGCACGATTGTAGTGGAGACCGTAGGGACAGATAAAATCTTTATCGCTTGAATCAGAAAATACATCATACAGGACATCAGCCAAAGACTAAAGAAAAATATTATTAATTGTGTAATCAAGGTTAAAAATAAATAAATTGATTGGTATTTTGTCCAAGAAATGTATTTATAATTTCCAACTATTTTTACAGTGTATTTAAATGAAAGAAAATACAGTAGGTCTACATTGAAAGTTAAAAGATTTTTATATGGTTGCAGGTTTTTTACATTTACTGGACTGAAAGTCTTTGTTTTATAAGGAAAAATAATTAAGAAAACATTGTTTTATATTAATTAACAGTTCTACGATGTAACCTCATTTTTGGTGCACCAAGAAATCAATACAATACATCTATGGGGGATTTTGTATTTGAGAACATTTTGAATTGTTAAATTTTATAAAGATTTGCCTTCTTTACCCAATATACTCTGCTGGGGAGGCCAACCCTTTCCCGCGTTAAATCTTCCATTTGTTTGCTAAAATATAAAAATACCCCCATCGCAGCAGACCTGCGTACTCAGGGAATTTCCATCGGTATTTTGTTATATTTTCTAATTACCCTTCAAAATTGTGGGGGTGAAGGTGTAGGTTTGCCACCATATGGGTTTTGTAATTAAATATAAGTTAAATCCTACCCAGTGAATGTACATACCAAATTTTATCAAGTTATGGTATTCTTTTTATTTTCTCCATAAATTCCATAGGAGTAAGTACCATTATCCTTACAGGTTTGCCGCCATATTGGCATTGTAAGCAAATATAAGTTAAACCCTTCCTAATTAGTGTACATACCAAATTGTATTAATTCATGTAAGATTATAGAAGGTTTATTGATTTCCCATAAAAATCATATAAAGAGAAATCATATTTTTAGATTTTCCCCATAAATTAAAAATAGTAAATAAAATAATTATATGTTTAGCTAAATAGTTGATGTTAAAATTACTGGATTTGAAAAATTTAGGTCAAAGAATGCTAAATCCCATTTTTGATTCGGGCTTAGTCTTATCGTGACTACTACTGTAATAGCGTTATTCCCATAGGGAAATTCCGTAAAACACGTGTAGGACAACTCTGAAATCACAGGTGATTACTAAATGTGCGATTTAAACTTGTTTAATGCGTGATGATGACTCTCAAGCAGAAATTCAACTTCGTACATGATTGCGAATAATCTTTCCCAACATTATGCCAGTCACATGACCGACGGGAGTCAACATTAAATCCACGAGCCAATGATAAGATATGACCGATAGCAGAAGAATGTGAGACTATCTCCCCAACATTAACATACTTTTCACCCATTTATTCTCAAGTGTGATATCTATAAATAGTGACGCTAATGTTTTAGTTAATTCGCCAACACATCTGATAAAAGATTATTAATTTACAAACATTCCACTCGTGCAAATAAATTTAAATGGTGTTGCTTTTGTTAGACGGCTATTAATCTATTGGCTTGATTTTTACTGCGCAGTTTGAAATAAGTCAATTCGTGCGTAGGGCCTACGTGTTTTTACTTAAAACTCTCATATTTTTGTCACATCCCGAGATACTGCTTGTTAATTATTTTAATACTGTCTTGCCTAACGTTGAGTGGTTATTTTCAATGAAATATCAAACGCTTCGGCACTTTATAGAACATTTGTTCAATTTCTGTTTCTATTCTATATCACCACTTGGCATCCGAACCAAAAAGGTGCCATAAAAACTAAACTAGGTCATGTCCCAACCGAGTAAACAAACAAAAAACCCAACAGTAAAAAATATGGCGACATAGATTGGTTGAAACGACACCACTACGAGTTTGTATGCAAATACAGAAAATGACAGTGGCGGCGGTCATTAATTACGATTTCGGTTGGAAGCGCGCCCCTGGCGGTTTTCTCCGCAACTACTTGGGATTTACGACCCCCGCAATTGGCGGGTTGGCGGCAAAAAGCGCAGTCGTGACTGCGGCCGGACGATTACCGCTGGGGGTCGGTTATGGGCGATAATGCTGTGCCTTCCGCGCATGATCCGTCTGGCGACACACTATCAGACTTTCCACCGGACCGATCATCGTACCGAACCACAGAGTGTGTCGGTGTTTCAAATAAAGTATCTAAAGATCTAAAGTATCTAAAGAACATTACACCGTAGAGTAAGTTCGTACGATTTACTAAGAATGTACCGAACGTACACCGCATAAGTTACCAAATTCTTGTATTTTAAACTGAGGTTGAGTGGTAGAGAGGGCTATATAGTCCTAACTATGCCTCAAAAAATAAAGCATTTGTTATTTGTTACAGGGACGTAAATTTACTCCGAACATTTCGCCGAACAAGATATCGGACCGAGCAAAGTACCGGACAAATCCACCGAGCGAGGTGAAGGAAGAGAGCGAGAGTGATTGAGACGCTAGAGGGTGTGTTGGAGAGAGGAGGGGCTTACCATCGCGAGCGTTCGGGGCGACGCGACGCTCGGTACGGCGTTCAGAGTAAAATTGACCCTGACTCACTAGGTACCGTACATAGGACCGTATACCGGACCGATCTTTTCTTTGATGTTTCGCCGGAAAACCACCTCCAGAGCACGCTGTACGATGCTTGGTTCGGTGCTCGGTACGGTGCTCGGTCCGATGTACGAACCTCTGACACACTACCGGACTTGCTGTTTTTGTTCGGTACGATGCTCGGTCCGGGGCTCGGTCCGTGAAAAGTCCGGTAAGCTGCAATGGTAGCCATGAATAACGTGATATCCCAATATAACAATTTTGGCGTTATATAGGCTACACAAAATAAGACGGCAATAAACATTTTCAGTTGTTTATTCGAATTAGGCCTACAGTTTAGAAAACAATCAATCACTAGTTATCCTGTAAAACTGAAGCGTTTTAGGATTAACATGTGAAGTGGCCTATGACAGATGGTTTTATTTTAAAGAACCTATTCTTTTTAGAATTAACTAATATTTATTTATCATTTACATTTGCACCCTATTAATTGGGAATTTCAAAAATATATTTCAAATTATGTCGTTTAAGACACGTGATAATCTTTTGTTTATTTAATGATTTTGTTGTAAAATTCAATCAATATTTAGGACAGCAGCCAGGAATTCGGCTAATTACCCAGCATTGACCTAATTTCCTCTCGACTCCGTATATAAATTGCAGGGGAATCACTGAACTCTGTACCACATAAAAACTAAACGAAAAATTAACGTCTTTGAATTTAATCAAAACAGTAGTGAAACAAAATAGGTTATCTGTGTCAATGTCAATTTGTCCAAAATGTCTGTGAATTTGTAACAGTAATAAACATAGAAACAGTTAGTTTAAACCAAAAACTAAAAGTCATCCCACTAAGGGATGCAGCCCTCAACCCAGCCCGATCATCAAGCTGTGTAAGTGTTCGTGCGCAATTTAATATTTAGTAAAAACAGGCCCGGTGTAGTTCCGTGGGAACGGGGGGCAGGTGGTCGCGTCGCGGCCGCCCGAGTGTGCAATCTAAGACAGCTGCCGCCCCCCCCCCCCCCCCACGGCCTACGCACCCTTTTGAATTTCAAATCTGTTCTTGTCGAAGGGCCTCGTCCGTGACTCACGTCTTACGTGTGACGGTCACGTGGGCCAGGTAGGCTGTACCGTAGGTACGGGGTCTGGAGTACCGCAGGGGTGTGGCCTACGACCCTTGTTATTCCAACGTTATGGATAGTGCAAAGCGGAAGGGGGGTGATATAAATAAATCAACGTAAACAATGATAGGTTTTATTTATGCTTTTTAAATTTGCATTATTTCACAACTTTTGTCCATTAGAATATTTATTTTTATAATAGTTTGTAAGTATAGCTCTAAATTAATTGTAAGCCTAACCAAAATTAAAATGAACACTAAAACTCTGTTCAAAGCATTTTTCCTCTTTCACAACAGCGTAAAAACCAATGGGTGCAAGTCAATAATATTTTCCCAGCGATTGATAACGCCGCACTCAAACACAATGTAGCTTATCAACTCCACGCCGTGGAGTGTCACCAGAGTTCACCCATTCACAGAATTGAGCAGGAAATAGGTGCTCACCTTGCGGAGTCATTGCTGTTATCGGCTGCCTCGCCTCTCGAGAGTAGGGGGCGCTGGCGACAATCTCACCTCTCGAGAGGAGTGTTGTCGGAAACAAACAGTCGTCAGGCCCTACGTTTCACCAAAAATTACCACGTGATACTTGAGAGGGAATTTCCTGTACACTTTATACGGTTTTATCTTTCATTCACGCAAAGAAAGTCAATGACAGAAAAATTCTGAGAACCCTCCGCAAGAAGGGGACAAACCAATTGTTTTATCAATGATTATTGTATGGTTACAGAATTAAATATTTTCCGTGAATCAATGATAGATAGTGGTCTCCTACTTCCTAGCTTAACCTTATATACCGCAATTCAAGAGAATTTAAATTACCAACAATAAATAACTTTTTTACGTAGCGACCAATTGAGTTCATAGAACATTCTACAAGATTTGAAACCAAAGTCGATAAATCAATCGTAAGATCATTAATGATAATGAATGGGTATTTAAATCTACGTATGTTCTGTGAATTAATGAATGATAGCGTTCGCCTACTTTCTAATTCATAAACCTGCCGTACTTCAACAGAATTCCATATTAATAAGTAGTGACATTCTGAGATCTAATAGAAAAATGTTAAACAAGCTGAATGTACTGTATTAACAGAAATTTCTTTTCATATTATTTTAAATGTAATCGGTATTTAAACAATCCACTTTTCTCAAACTAGGCGAGAAAATTTTGACAAATTTCGACTCTTAGATGACAAATTTCCATTAGGAAAGGTCAGACACCTAAAAAATTTATCATCCTCAAAATTCATGAATCATTTCCTCGCTTTTTTTATATCTGAATTTAGATTCAGGAACCTGGTTTGTAGCCTTAAGTGGTGCGATATGGGCCCCAGAAATATTTGCGCCGCCCTAGATATGAATCACCATTCGCCAAAACAAAAATACCCTAATGCCATAGACATTTGTCACACGAAGTCACAAAACAAAAATGATGAAACTAATTTTATTGTGTTCAATTTCTTCGATCGTTCGAGACCACATTGTTAAGTACTGTAAAGAGTATAATCAATAAATGTAAGTTATTCTTACATTCAGTCTTTATTACCAAGGACAATATTTAAAAGTTAAAATTACATCAGTTCAAACATTGTCTTGTGTGCATTGAAATAAAACGAACGACGGAAAACGGAATAAGACGACGTTGCCAAAGATCAAACATGAAGCAACAAGCAGGAAGCAGCCCATGGCAGTCATGAGTAGACGGCGATAATGGGGAGGATCAAATTGGCGCGCAATTTAAATCTTTTCTTTTGCTCGCGCACCAAAAAAAAAAAAAAAAAAAAAAAAAAAAAAAAAAAAAAAAAAAAAAATCCTGGGCCGCTGGGCTCGCTCGGCCCACCCATTTAAAAAATCGAACCTGTTTTCCTGTTGTTTGGATGACAATAACAACAATATTCTGAGAACTCCTAAACTTTAAACATGCTGGGTGATTTATCAAAGGAAGCTTGTTTGTAGAAATAAAAATTAGATATAAAATATTTAATTCAACCACAAATTCCAAAATACAACTAATTCAACGACATTAGTTCAATTTTGATTTACGATTTACAGTACTTAGACAAATAAAAAATCGTCAGTAGGGAAGCCGAAATGCTACTTTTGTAAAATAGTAAACTGAAAGAATTGAAATAATTTCAACCCGTTATCACGACTGTGACGATAGAGGAGTGCTGGGCGGCGCGTGGTTATCTCTGTGATCTGCATGACCCAGAGCAGCCGCTATCGCCGCGCACCGCCCGGGACGACAACAGAGGCCGCGCGCGCGCGCGCGTGTGTGGGGAGCGCGTGCGTGAACCTAGGTCACTTCCGTGCCAAGGTCAACAGTTAACCTCCCGCCCACCCGCACACGCACATACGCGACCGGTGCGACTACCAGGAGTGTGCGCCGCGTGCAGAGGTCGCTGCGAGAGGTGGGGTTCATGCCAAACGATCCGGAAATACTATATTTTATGGTACATACGTTCAGTATGCAAATTTAACGGGTTTTAAAAAACTAATTTAGTTTTGCACTCGTTTTCCTAATTATTCATATTTTTAATTTCGCGTATGGTAATCGTGGACCACAATACCCTTACTGTATTATTTCGTGGGTTTCATTTTGTTCTTAGGCAAAGTCCCATCTGCGAATAAAGAATCTGATTTAAACTATATAAAATTATATAGGACATTTTAAAATTGGTGAGGACTACTTGAAAATACTTTTTTATTGCTAATACAGAATTGCCCGTAGCCTACGACTCCCAGTTTACAGCAATTAATTATTAAGTATTTTCAAGATCACTTTATATCGCTCATACGGTAACAGTTTAAGGCTGCTTAGCCAACGATGCGAATGTGAATTAGATCTTGTGAATTAATTTTTTCACACATATCAGAAACTGTGATATATGATTTTTTCAACAAAATATCTAAGAGTCACAACGCAACTGTGATAAATTAAGAAAATCTTAACAACGTAGGCTATAAATAAATAAGATGGCTACTGAATCTCCACTAAAGTATTCCTTTTACTTTTTGAAGTCTGAAGAATAAATAACGAACGAACCACTAGCATAAGATTATCGATTTGTAAATATTTATTTATAATTAGTTGCCCATCCCTATCCTGGAGTAAAAAAGTTTCGCATCCTCACTAAGTAGAAGACAGGAGCCAAATAAATGCTAAATTTCAAAACGATTTCCCCTAAAACGGACCACTTATTCATTCCCGTAGCAGTACATTGAGCACTGAGCAGTACACATCACTGACGTCTCGGTATTTCCTCTCTCAGCCTCTCCGCCAGGAGCTGGCAATCGTCACGTGGATCTCCGTCTTCCGCCACATGTGTGGAGTCACGCGCCGCAATTAGTGTCGCGCCACCGTGACGCAACCGGCAACTGGTTGCGCAACAACGTTGCTTGCGCGCGGCACGCGCCGCCGCCGCGCCCTCAACATCAACAACGCGACGCGTTATGACTATCTATGAGGCAACGTAAATCATCGATCTGGCTGATGTCTTGTTTACAAGTCCACTAATTTAAAACCAGTTCCAGACCCGATTGGAAAGGTCTGTTTTGAAAGCACCAAATTGAACTGATAGGAAGATGAGTTCTAGTTTCCTTCTTTGATGGAGAATGTTTCATTAGTAAGTTCGGGTCTAGAGAGGTCACAGACTGCCTTTGCCAATAATAAACACGGACCTACTCTTATATTGATAATGTCAAATATGATAGGGGTTTTTTACTTTGAAATCTTATTAGACCTATACCAATAATATAATGTGTAAACAATAAATGTATACTGTACTATCTTCTAATCTGACATAGTCGAACAATCCTAGTTTCAAGAAGCATTGTATGTTTTACAGCCAGTGAGATCTAGTGATTGATATAAATTACATTGTGCTAGGGTTATTACACCGCCAGTACACACGTACACAGTTGTTGACCCTAGTGTCGGTTGTCGGATGATAGGATCAGAGCGATCGCGTGCGACGTGCGTCGTGCGACCGTCACCGTCAGCAGCCACGTGTCACGAGCCATTGCACAGCGTGTGACACGAGTGCCGACACTCGCGGCCTTTCCCACACCTCATAAATATTGACGTCACCGACAGGAAGTGCGGCGTGAGCACTTCCGGTCCGCGGACGCGGCGCCGTGCACGCGAGTACCGAGCAGTGCGGCGCGGCGGCGGCGGCGCGGTGTCGGCGTCGGCGCAGTAGCACGCCGTGAAATTAACCCTCCGCATATCCTGTGTGGAATTAACGCGCCGCCAAACCGGTGGCACGTGCTAGCTAGTAGCCGTTCCCACGGTGTGTTCCCACGCTGCCGCCAGATGCCGCCCCCCTCACCCCTCGCCACCGGCGACTCGCGTGCAAGACGCGTTCCAGCTGTGGGGCAAAAACTCTTCTCCGGTAACCGACATTTTAATATTTATCCGGAGATTTCTTCCATCTGAAATTCACAGTACCCGCATCGCCCGACGACACGTTAGTTTGTCTGGACCGCTACCTTTTTACTTATTTTACATTTTTATGACCTTCGGAATTGAAGTGCCGCCCTTTTAAGGCGCGGATAAATTAGTGATTGAGAACGCTGAGTTGTAATCCGGGGACAGGTTTTTTCACCATCGGAACATCAGTGCAGCTTCTTGCCTGTTGCGAGTCATACACATTTCATGGTATCGAAACACCGTCCGTGTCTGGAGAATCGTCGAGTCTCGTCGTCTTTTCATTCATGACTGTTGGTAGATAGAATCTGATCAAGCTACGTTATTTTCAATAAAGACATTTGAAATATCTGTAAACCTTTTCGTTTATACGTCACAAAATTAATGGAGGCCATCTGCCATAGGTAAGATTTCTGGTCCGTAAACTTTCTCCATGGTAACACTTAAACATTATAATACCTAGATAAGGTTATTTTTTATGAGCAGTTACCACGAATAAGAGTTTACCTGCGAGACGGATGTAACAGTAACAGTAACTTATGTACTTCGAGAAAGTTACCTTGTAGAAGGTATAATAACTTGTACCTCGTGACATTTAAAATTTGGACCATTCTTAAAAGTTCTAGCTCCTAAACAATTGTAGGGAGGATGGTGCATGGAAGAGTATGTGGATGAAATTTTCACATTCCTCCCTGGAACGATGTAGGATTATCGTTCTACAGCGTAAAAACAACTATCGCATGGGTATGATGAAAATAGTATTACTTGCATTACATAATACAATTGGAATCGGCCTACCTTGTTTAACCATGGGTGGTGACGTGGTCTGAACTGTACATAACTCTCCACGTGCAGCTCTAAATACACGGATTACATAATAGTGTTTTACATGCTGGCTGATTGTCGCTCGTGCGACAAACATAACAGTCTGTTGTTCGTATGTTATATTCTGTGAAAATAAGCTAGGTTTAAACTTTCACTGGGTACGAGTATATTTAAAAAATATAAAATAAAAGGTTAAAAACAATGTTTTTTTTTTTGATTATGCATAATTTGGTGCAAATTTGTACACAAATAAAGAGATGTTTATCTTTAAAATGTTGTGAATTTTTTTTATATCTATCTTTTTCCCCGGTTCTTAGTATATAGCCCTACCCGGGTTTGTGTTTCTCTTTCTTATTCTCTTTGCCACTATCCATCATTAGTTATCTACTCTTTGTTTCTTTCTTAATTCTAACCAAGAATATAATGCATTTCATGCAACTTATCTTAATGTAAGATTTGAGAGTGATCATATCCGGGTTTATTGATGATGATGTCAAGTCCGAGAGTGGTGATATTAGGGTTTATGGTCAGAGCAAACGTCTGCATAGAAATCTTGCAGGAGTGTTGACAAGTCTAGATTCAAGTCCTCACATGGAGTAGAAGTTTCCAAAGAAATTATCATCTGGGTCGAGAGGACTTCATTTGGTCGAATTTAGACTGATCTCAACTGGCAATTTCAACCAAATACACACCTAATTGAACCACAACTGCAAATCAGATAGTTTTAGTTTGTACTGCACCAACTATACCTTTCTCAACGCTCTATGCCAAATTTGTTGTCCGGAATGTAACTATCCGGGTGTGTAGATTTTAATTATTATTATTGGAATATATTATTATTGGAATATATTATTATTGGAATATAGAGCCCCTATATTCCAATATATGGCCATGGGCCATAATGGACTGGGATCAGGATCGTGATCGGGACCGCGATCAGAACCCGGTTGCGACGGGACCACCCCGGTCCGGTCCCGGTCGTCCGACCCTGCACACGCCCGACCGCGCCGCGCCGCCAGAGACCAGTCCCAGATTGTGCGCATGTTAATGAGAATTGAACACGACCGAGTACTGGAGGTAAATTGGTCGATTGGCTATACAGTACAGCGATTAATTGGTTCAAGCGAGGGGGGGAGACACTGCTACTGTGGCCGAACCCGCGGAGAAGAGGAATGTACAGGTGTTGAGTTACATAACAAATTAGTCAGAGCGGTAAGTTGCGGCCAGTTAAGTAATATGCGAGGAAACGTCTTAAAATTTTTATATGTCTCGAAGTTTAGAGCTTTGCTAAAATCATCGGTCAGAAAAAAGTTTAAGAAATTGAAGTTTAACCGTAGCTTTGTCCCAGGTTCATGGTAATGGTTGGGGCAACTTGTAATAGGCCTACACTTTAACATTGTATACTTACAAGATATAGAGCGTAAAAATGGAAATTGTAATGGATCATCACTTCACATTTTGACCAGCAGTCAAGTAATTTACAGTGTGATTTTTAACAGTTTTTTACAGTATTCAGTAGCCTGATATTATTGTTCATGAGTTATATATTTTTCAATTACGTATTCAATAATTTTATTCGTTTCCTCCACATAGTAAAATTTATTTACTGAAAGATGTAACAAAAATTTCGTTTTAATTTAACCATTGAGTATTAGCCTACAGTATAGGAGTACTATCATAGTCAACGATTTAACTGAAATGTATAAACCGAATGAATTCTAAAACACACTTTTCTCTGTTATATTTAACCTGCGCATATCGGTTAAAATTCACATTACGAAAAAATGAGATCAATGCGTAATTACTGCTGGCCATACCATTACCCTGTAAAATTGATTTCAACTAGGCAGGTGGAGGACGAAATTAGCATATACACTTCAACATAGTAAAATCCCGTCCAATAGAAATAATTAACCAAACTTAACATAGAATTTTACTGTTATTGTGTCGTAAAAATTAGTATGCAAATTATTTTGGGCCTTTTTGCTGACGGCTCTTAGGAAAATTAACATTATTAAAAATTGTACTTAATAGTTAGAAAAACTTCCGTAGGCTAATTCTATTGAATTTAAAAGTGTTCATTCTTATACTGTATTTGATATAGAAAAAGTTATTTGGGTAAAAAAAAGTATTTGTTACAACTAGGAAGGCTATACTTATTCCTATTAGAGGTATAGGCCTAAGAGTAAATCCTATACTCGAATACCAGTACTGTGAGATATATTTGTATCTATGTATGGTTGTATGTATGAATGTATGTGTGTATGTAGGCCTATGTATGTTTGCACACGGATCTCAAAAACGGCTGAAACGGTTTTCTTCAGAGTTTGCAAATACAGTACCGTATAGTTCTGGGATAAACATCATAATCTAAATCAGGTCTCTATGCGAGGAAAAAACTTATTTCACCATAATCTTTAGTTAAAATTTTACAATTTTTAACATTGGTCTTATGGAGTTAAAAGTCAAAACAAAGAAATAATGCATACAGCTGACTCAACTGTCAAAGTGCAGACCACATGTTATATGAACATGCGTGGTTTTGCATTGCAGCCAGTTGGTAAATTATAAAATCGTACTATAATAAATATAGTTTATCATTTTTAAATCTTACTTATACTGCTGATTACGAATGTTGAGACGAATAAAAGCTGTGTTAAAGTATAAAACAACCAATAAATTTGTAAAATAGCAAATTATAAAAAAGTAACTGCTATGAAATCAGCTCTTAGTGCAGCACCCTAGGCTACATTGAAACAGTGAGAAAGGCGAGTGAGCGAAGAGAAACGACCTCATCATAAAGGCGAGTGACATAGTAGCCTATTATCTTCTCTTATATTTTCGTCGGCTTCCTCGTATAACCTTTAATGGATGCGACATTTTATTGCACTAAATACTTTGATGAGTCTTATCCTACTTTATAATGTTTGCACAGTACATGATGAGCACTTACGTTATAATTTATAAGTACAGTAATAAATAATATTGTGATGACTCATCAAATTTTATGTTTTGAAGGTTCTTGCATACTTTTCATTATCTTCTATATTCTAATATTTGTATGGATGTGTGTATGTATGTATGTTTGCTCACGGATCTCAAAAACGGCTCAAACGATTTTCTTCAAACTTTGCAAATAACTTTTTTGTTGATTAATGTAAATACAGGTCTCCATGAAAGGAAAGATATTACTGCTTTCAATACTTTAATTGAAATTTTAAAATTTCTAACATTGGTCCTATACAGTTAAAAATCAAAACAAATGAATCATGAAAACTGCTGACTCAACTGTTTCTGTGCAAACTACGTGTTCCATTATAAACATGTGGTTTAGCATGGCAGCAAATGATTTAATGTATAACAAAAATAATTTATCAGTTTTTAAACCCGTATTCATCATACTACTGATTATGAATATTTATAGATAAATAATGGTTATGTAAAAGTATAAAACAACTAATCAATTTTAGAATTGCATTTGAATTAAAAAAAGAGCTTTAGTAAGAATTATGAACACGGCATATTATAATTATAATTAGAATTAAAATTATAATTAGAATCCACGTGTTACAAATTCAACGTGTGTTTCAACAAATATACAGCAGAGTGCAGCACCAGTAGGCCAACTTTTAAACAATCTGAAAGGCGAGTGAGCGAAGCGAAGAAATAAGTTTTTCTCACTGAGCATTCTAGCGCACTGTCTGTTACTGATAAAGAACATAAAGAATATTGAACATAAAGAATATCTGATAAAGAATATTGCTGTTTCAGAGTTTACTGAGCAAATACTTAGCCACCAGGTACTATTTTTCATAGGTTCACCAGGTGCCAAAGCTTATTGCCATAATTTCGTTCGATGGAAAATACGAAAACATGAAAAATGGTTAACACAACTAATTTATATAACTACCACTTTGTAAGTCACTGAGAGAGTTTTTGAATGGTTCTAACAAAGTCAATTGTTAAAATTTTATCCGATTGTACATTCATGAGATTTGAAACCCCTTGTAAATCCTCTGGCAAACAAAACACGACCACCTCACGTTTTCGTGTATTCTAGAGAAAACCCGTGCCTTCAATGAACTCCCCACCCCAACGTCTTTGATCTGAAAGGCCCCTCAAACAATCGCTTGACCAAGTGAAAGGAGTCTAAGAAAAAATAGTCAAGAGACAAGGCGACGTGGGCAGTGCGTAGCGTAAACTGTTGAAGCGTGACTATGACACCTGCGACGCACGACGCACCTGGCGCGCGCATGACCCTGCAAATCCTCCACAGGAAGTCACCGTCTTACAATGTCCACTTCTGGGAACCCGCTCCTGGAGGAACCGCCTACACTCTTGTCAGGATCGGTTTCCAGAACGCCTTTTACCGAGTGTATTTGGCAGC
This sequence comes from Neoaliturus tenellus, assembly GCA_030545055.2. NCBI lineage: Eukaryota > Metazoa > Arthropoda > Insecta > Hemiptera > Cicadellidae > Neoaliturus > Neoaliturus tenellus. The sequence continues at coordinate 233,717,669 of CM061533.1, forward strand.
TCACGTGCGAGCGCCCATTGTCAGCTGAAACGATACTCCGAGCTCATTCATGCGAGCTTCCCGCCCAGCGGCCATCTCGCGCCTTTGGAGTCGACAATGGACACGACAATTATTCAGGCATTCATTTCAAGTTTGACCGTCGGTCTGGCGTTGTGTACAAGGGCTTTTGAAGTTGTAGGTGTAAAAGATCTTGGGTGTGTAGGCGGTTCTTCCATCTTTTCAGTTTCTAAAACTCATTGTCGACCGTTTTCTTTGGAAAGATCTCTTCCAGTGGTTCAATCATTGAAAGTGTAACCGGTCTTGAGCAAGAAAGAGCGGAGTGAATTCCATTTTATAGTTTTCCTATTTTAGTAGAAAGAGGATAGAAAGTTATCTTTGACCAAATTAAAGTTAGAGACATCTTCGTATTAGAAAATCTTTAGGGAAAAAAACAATCAAGAATAAAATCTAAAGCTTATATAAACTATCGATTATTGATGAGACTGTTTAAAGCTCAGGCCCCTACAAATTTAGTTAGGCCTATTATCAAACCCGCAGCTATAAAACTGCTGAGACATAGGATATGCAAAACATTAATCGTGAATGTCAGAGTGCGATGTTTGGTGGCCAGACCTTTTAATTTATTTTGTTGAAAGGCTTACGGTTATCAGATTTGTAAATGTCACCCAAATGTTGACTATCAGATGGTTTCAGTTTTGAGTGTTTTCATTCAGCATCTTGTAATCTAAATCTGCCTGTAAACTGAACTATGGGCTGTTATATTTAAATTTTTCCAAGGGGTTCCCTTTACATTACATAATTATTCTGTTACACTATGACATTTACAATAAGATTTATTTTTATTTTCGAAACACGTTAGATTAAACACAATTTGCACACCAAAATGAATCAGCGCATAGCGGCAGCGGTGACCGAGACAAACGTGTTTACTCAGTAAATTGAAATCGTTACAATTTTAACCATCAGAAAATGAAGTAATCATTGCACGCTTAAAAAATGAGATAACTTGAGAAAAACTTTAGTTTAAATTCTTTCAAGACCAGTACCTAGAGTGGAAAATTGTCTTAATTACTACTCGAGACTCATTAAAGCAATACTTCCAAAAACATTAACAATCTTTCAGTTCCATGGTACTTTTAAAACGCAACTATAGTGTTTACTAAATTATCTGTAGTACATAAAACAATGTCAATAGCAGAGGGGGCAAAGTTTTTACTGTCTCGTCGTCTATGTTCAAAAAGATGAAATTTACCTTAGGCCTACAAACTCATTTTGAGATAGAAAAGGCTTTAAGACCAAGCTTATCAATATTGTACTTAAAAAACTATAACTCCTTAAAAACTGAGTTTGTTCTTGTTGCTCAAGAATATGCACTACTAAAATAAGATTTCTGCTGTGTTCACCTAAAGCACACTACTATAAGCCTATACTGTAGCTCCCTCGTCTTTATAGTTAAATTTCGAAATACTTTGCTATAATGGTTAGGCCTATACTCAAACTATATTATATAAACTGTTGTCACATACAAAACTTTAATATCCCATGCATTATGTAATCTATGCTTTAATTTTGTAATGTCTGTGACTAATTGATGACAACTCTAATTTTGGCTTTAACGAATTAGTGGAAACCCCTAAGGGGGCATGGGGGCGGAGCCCCCATCGAGCCGTAGGCGAGTCTATGCTAGACATTTTTATAATGATCACTGCCATCATTTTATAGTATTTATTGGGATTTATTGCAACCTTGTACTGATATCAGGTGATTTCAAGAATTTAAGGATCCATTCCCTTTAAATCCATCCGTCCCTAATTAGTATTTGGCCTTGGGTTGAGCGGAATGCCGATACCCTTGTATTAGAACAGCGTGGGAGCCAAAGCACACACCTGCCACCGCCAACGCTGATGATGGCTGGGCTACCAGTGGCCAGTGGCCAGTGGCCATCACATGAGCCATCGGCCATCGGGCCTACGCGACGATCAGCCTAATGGGCCGCGGATCGCTAAGTGGCCCAACCGGGGGATAGACAATCTTCGATGAAAAATGGACGAATGTTCGCGCATGAATGGACATTAGACGTATACACCTGCTGTCTGCTAGAATTTGGATTTTTATATTTTGTTTGTTCTGGAATTTTGAAAAGGATTCATCAGTCTTCAAAGATGAAGCTCTATTACTTAAACTCACTAAAGGTTAAATCTTTTAACTGGTTCGATCATGAGAAAAGTTAGTTGCTTTTAAGGTTTGATTCAGGACCCAGATGCCATTTGTCATTGGGCTATTATTTAATGATGCTTTCTAACAACTGGTCGATGTTAGATAGTACCTAACAAGACTGGGGGTTGGACCGTTCCCCGTCAAAACGTAAAAAAATGCTACTGGTGCAGATACACCCAAAATAAATAAATCCTGCTATACAAAATCGGTTTTGTTAAAGTAGGATTTAGAACAAAAGTAAAATTTTCATGAAATTATGTTGACCGTCATAAGACCACATAAAATAAACACTTTTACTTGCTTTGTGTAGCATTAGTTATATACTATTTTTATTATAATGAACTAACTTACTGTAACAATGTATTCTTCCAAGTATAGCATATAGGACCTATAATAATATGTAGGCGACAGAGACATTAAAGAAGTTAACTTATTGATTGGTAACACACAATCTTTAACTTATATTGAGCATATTCGTGATCCACAAAATATCAAAGTCTGTAAATACATAAAACAAATAGCATTTTGAAATTTGCTTATCTAGAATTCGCAAAAAAGTAAAGTTTTTCAGGTTTGATAATTTGATGATAACTGTTTTGGAATATTATACTTTGGAATCTGCTTTAAATTTTAATTTCGAAATATATTGTCAAAGAAAATTGTCTAATTCAACTGGTCACATAGGTAAAATCCTCCTAAAAACAACCAAGAACCAAAAGAACAAACTGTTCATTTAAACACCGGCAATTAATTTTTATATTTGTCAGTCATTTCCAAAAATACATGGTGACGTATGGAGAGCATTTGTCGTGGCATTCCTAGACAGCGGGACGAGCGTGGCGGCACTGGCGTGACCGCATCTGCAAACATAATGTGCCATAAACTGGCGAGTGCATTCCTCCGGGCGATGACTGAAGCGCTCGTCACTGTCACATGGCGGCCGCGGCTCGCGGTGATAAGGTAAAAACATGCGCCGCACCGGCGGCGGAGCGACGAGATAATGGTCAAACTGTTACGACTGCAGATGAATAGCACTATGAGTGTTAAAAAAATTTCCGAGTTAAGAATATATAAAAAAAATTGGTTTAAGAGGATGTTAAACCCCCGCGAAAACGGACGCAAAAACACTCCTGCGCGGTAGCATATCCTGGCGTTATAACTCAACGTACAATAATAAACTATACACCAAATTAAAGATAAAGATATTTCCCACTAACTTCGCTTTTCCATTTTCCGCTATTGTTAAAAATACAGCTTATACAAGCATTTGAATTTAACCAAATTTAACCATTTTGGAAGAAATGTAACTAAGTAACTACGTAAGTAATCGAAAAGTTAAAAAGCGAAGTTAGTGTTGAATTTTATTATCTTTAATATGGTACCTAATATACGGTTTTAAATCCAATAGCGTAGCCGTAATATGCTACCGCGCGAAAGCATGCATAAGCTGATAGTGGCGATCCTAGCGACACTTGCCGAAAACATCTCGCGGCGGATGAATACATACTTCATTCATCTGGGTCAGACGTGTTCCCCACCTCGTCCACCTGTTACCACTATCACTGTTATCGTTCCTTCGTGTTGTGTTGATACATTTAGGTATTATAAATAATATCCCTGTTTGAGTTTACCGAGCAAATGCTCGGCCCCCAGGTACTACACTCTACCTCATCCACTGATGCTCTTAGCTAAGAGTGCTTGAACATATTTAATGTTACTGCAAACAGAACAGCCGTTTTATAGTCTGTAATTCCGCAAAGTTTTCTGCACCGAAAAAACATCTGTTAATTATTCCTTGCGCTAACCTCAAATGGGGTTTTTTTATCAAGCAAACATCGTAGGCCTACTAATCCAAAACCAAACGGGCAATTGTTAACAAAAAACGACTTGCAGACTAAATTTTTAATGCAAGATTGTTGATTTAATTCACTTACATATCAGCTGTTTTAAGGGATATTTAAATTGAGATGAAACTCAACTACTAAACGTGAACAGATACAGGCCCGTGCTGGGCTGGCCGAAAGGGCGGGGGACAGCAGCTACGACAAGGGCGCTAACTACAGGCTATTAGCGTAAAATAAGTTATTGGTTTAATGAATTAGGAATATGATAGGCCTACTGTAACCAAGGGGCAGTGAGTGACCTTTTATTTCATGCATTTCTATCGTAAAAAATTTAATTTTTAAACCATAAAACTATAAAATATACTCGTTTAAGAAGCCTAAATATCAACTGTCAAAGTTGAATTAATATATTATTAAGAAAACAAAGAGAAAGGCGTATTCGACATTTAAACTTCTAAGTAACTTCAGTGTGCACAAAAAGTATCAAAATGGGCTAGTATATAAAAAATTAAACCCTTAAAACGAATTAAAATAACAAGGTGACCCGTGCGCAAATTGCGCATTTTATGATTCTGTATGAGTGACACTCACCTACAGTACGTGAATGTTGATTATGAAGTGACAGAGATCTATTTTTGTTTACTATCTGGCTTTTGAAATTCACCTGAAGGTAATCAGCTGTTAAATTACAATTCACATTAAAATACTTGCAATAAAAGTTGGTTAACATTTTAAAGCACCCTCTAGAAATAAATCAAAGGCGAGGGGGTACGAAGCCCGAAACAATATGACCTTTTTAGTACGATTCGTCACTGCGCTATATCCTGAGCTTTAAAATGACACCTCAATCTTAAAAATTGGTTCAGTAGGTCGAGAGAAAAGGGACGTAACAGACGAAACCCTTATAGAAATAAGAAGATAGATTTATTACTATGTGTTTTATTTATTTGTTATTATTTTTATTACTAAGAGCAACTAGGAATAAAAAATGTATTTGCCACATTAATTAGATAAGTATTTTTAGTACTTCTATTTCCTAATCATTTATTTTTGATTGTTGTTGTTTTCAGCTTAATCAATAGTGCATTTCTCTGTGAAACATTTGAAAATTATGTAATTAACTATGTATACAAATTAGAATAACTTTACAAGTTCAATACTTCACATATTTTTATACTAGGTAGGCCTACTAATTGCAGAAACAAGGTACTAAATATGAATTTGTATTAAAAAATATAGGCTATTCATCTGACATTTTATTTATTTATTTTTTTAATATACATATTTATTACAAGTTCATCATTGTAAATTGTTTATTCGAAGTAAAAAAAGGAGTCTGTAAAAACCTATGGTAGCCTTAACAAATTTTCATGTATGTGTATATTTTTTTTATAAACAACTTTAATTTAGAACAAAAATTATTTGGAGTCGTGTTCACTCATATAACAGTGTGCATGTATTTTATTTATTTATAATTCAAATTAATTGCTAAGTGTAAAATACGATGAGGTGATTAAATCCTACTATAAATGCGAATGTCCTGTTGTTTGTCAGACTTTCACGCGAAAACTATCCAATCGATCATCATGAAACTTTGTACACCATATTCTTGGAGGTAGCAGAAGTAACATATTATGATACTTTTCATATTAAAAGAATTATTTTGTATTAAAAATTAAAATTATATTTTTTAATCTGGAAATCCATTAGGGCCTATATATTTTTTATGTTTGCTAAGAAACAAATTCAATAAGAATTTCCAATTTTAGCGAATTTTTAAGAGAGCGAAGCCGCGGGTAAAAGCTAGTTAAGTTATAAAAAGAGAGAAGGATTTCTGTAAATAGATACAGTACTGCAAACATTTTATATCTGAACAATGTAATGTAATTTTTATGTGTTGGTAATAAGAGTTCTTATTTTTCGTAGTACACAAATTTATTGAATGAGAATATGTATTAAGTTAAAGCTATAATTCATTGTGATTATTTTTTATATCATGTTAAATAATCTTTGAAATTGAAGACGAATTTTGTATTTTTTCATATGTTATAGGCCTATGGTTTAGTTATCGCTAAAATAGTTAATTTCCCCCCTTTCTATTCGTCTAGGAATTATGAGGGTAGTGAACATCTGTGTCGATATGATGATGTGCGTTGGTGCTGTGACGGTAATCACAGCGGTAGCTCCGGACCGCTGCCGTGGGGCGGACGGACGTGACGCGACGACGAGCAAGATGTTCCGGCGCCGCGCCGGGCGAGATAAGGACAACGTAGTACTACGGCGCACTAATTTTGTGGTGCTGCGCCCGGCGCGGATTAGTCCACGTAGTTCTGCACACTGCCGCTAGTCTCGCAGACATGCGAGAAAATTTTTGCTTTAACATCCTCTTAACGGGCACCACGTAAAACGAGGATACTTTTGCGCGGAACTTTTGCCTGATTTTATTCTCAAAATCATCCCAAATGCTGATTACTGTATTAAGTAAAGCAATGGATTATCGCATTACTGAAAGGCTTGTAAAAAATTATTGTTGTCAAGGCCGTAGCCAGCGGGGGGGGGGGGGTCAGGGGGTCGAAACCCCCCCGAAATTTTGAAACACATAATTTAATTTAACACAAAAGACCAATAAAAAATATGTAGAATTTTTCCATAAAAAACACGGTTTGAAAATTAAATAATGTCAAGGAAAAACTTAAAAACAAAGTAAAAAATACTCATTTGTTTAATTACAATGTTCAAATAATAACGGAAGTCGTAGTTAATCAGCTGTGTGCGCAGTGCGCGCCAAAATGGGGATGATCGTGGTTCACGGAGGAGTGTAACAACAAGAGCGGGAATTTGACATAACCTTAGCATGCCAATTCTCTCATCAGAACGTGTGCCGATCGTGTGTGTACTGTGCAGTTTAGTTTTACATAGTGAACTTTGAATTAGTCGTCATAAAGCTTTGTGTCGTCTGTTTAATTGACATAGACGATATGAATGCTTAGTTAGGTAGGTAAAACAAAACAAAAACAGTGAAAATATATTTTAATTATGCCTGTTCCTGCATCAACAGCCTCGATTTAACCTTTATATGACTAGCCAAGACGAAGACCAGCCAATATTTCTTCTTGTAATTTTTTCTTGTGGTCAAAGCCGTCTGAGTGGAAGTACTGAAGTATAGGCTTGCGATGTAAATTCACAGGAGAGACGGAATGACATAAAAATACCTGAGTTTATTTTTTTATGAACCAACTAAATTATAACTTACCCTGATCTGATACGAGTAAGGTATATTTGTAACTGTGTATGTATGCACACAGATCTCAAAAACGGCTAATAACGATTTTCCAAAAATCTGAAAATAACTTAGGCATTTAGTTCTGATATAAAAATTATATTATTTCAGGTCTCAGTGTCAGGAAAAATCTTATTTCGTCATAGTCTTTAATTCAAATTGTAACACTTTTAACATTGGCCTTTAAACAAAGAAATAATGAAAACAGCTGAATCAATTAACTGTCAAAGTACAGACCGTGAGTTCGAGTTTAAACATGATGCGGTTTTGAATGGTAGCCAGTTACTTTTAAATAGTACTGTAGTATTATAGTATTATAGTACTGAATGCTACTATAATAAATACAATATACGTTTTTTTTAAATCGCACTTTATATTGGTGATTATGAATAAATGAAATTTAGGTGAAAGGATAAAACAACTTTGCAATTTGTGGGATTGTAATTGATTTTAAAACAAAGAATTAAAAATTAATTAAATCAGATGGTAAACATAGAAATATAATCCACGTGTTATGGATTCAACATTTGGTTAAACAAACATATATAATAAAGTGAAGGCGTAGGCCTTCTTAAAAACAGTCTAAAAGGCAAGGAGCGGAGCGAACAAGCTCGTCTTGAATAGAAACAAGCATGTTTGCACTTGGAATTTTAGGGCACTGTGTCTGTTACTGATATTACTATGAAGGATTATTTAGGTTTCCCGATTAAATGCTCGGTCCCCAGGTATTTATTATAGACTGAGGAAGAGTGGAAATAATATGTTGATATCGAGTAATATAGTTAGGCTATACTGTGGTATTTATTGTGTTGTAAAATAATCAGTTTTAGGTATGTTATTGTTATATATTGTTAGCATTGACATTTAGTGACTTTTAATCGTATGTTTTTTTTTTTTCTTAAGTTAGCAAGCTTCCCTAAAAATAATAATGTAGTTCTATGACGATTAATGCTGTATCTTCTTCAATGCTAATAATAATAATTATTATTGTAATTATATAAGTAGGCTCATATTTAAATATTTAAAACGTCAAAAATCATGCTTTAATATTATACTATAGCCTATTAAACAATTGTGTTAAAATGAAAGTTTGATAGTTACGCGAAACTCAAACCCCCCCAATTTTTTTTTTCTGGCTACGGCTTTGATTGTTGTTATTGTAGTAAAACATGGTACAAATACAAATACAAATTCTTTATTGCATAAACACAACATGTTGTCGTTGGGCAATGTTTTAAAAAACAATAATTTTGATAGTTTTTTACTTATACTACTGGAGTTAACAAATTCAGGTGATATGCATTTATATATATTATATATATATTTTTTACATTATTAATTTTCTTACATTTTAAAAGCACAAAAAATATGACTAAAATACATTTTCTCAATTTTCATTGTTTATTTCTCAAAATTTAGATATTCGTTTACTGAATAAAAGCATTCCCTTTGAAGAAAATTTCCAATTTCTTTTTTTATCTTTCTTTCATCATTTATATGTTTAATTTTGTTGGGTAAAGAATTAAAAAGTTTTATACTCATGTAAAATGGAGAATTTTGAAAGAGATTTGAATGGTGAGCTGGATAATGAAAGTTTATATATTTATGTCTGGTATTAAATTTATGATCATTATTTAAATCTTTAATATCAATTTTACTATTGAAGATATTCATAATACTTTTGAAAATGAATAAAGAGGGTAATGGCAGTATATTTAACTTTTGAAATAACGGTTTGCAATGGGTTCTAGGATGTTTTTTACACATTACTCTCACCATTTTCTTTTGCAATTTAAATATTTGTTTACTTTCAACTGAATTCCCCCACAATTCAATTCCATAAATTATTCTTGAATGAAAATAGGCGAAATAAATCATTTTTAGGGTTTTTAAGTCGGTTATATTGGACAAAAAATGAATAGCGTAAAATGCTTTATGTAATTTTTTTAGAAGGAATGAAATATGAGACTTCCATTTCAAATTGTTGTCTAATTGTAAGCCTAAAAAATTTGTATTTTCTACTGTTTTTATTGACCGGAAATTATTTAAAGTGATTTGTTTTGTGTTACGATTTATGAATTGCAAAAATTGTGTCTTATTTTGGTTTAACTTAAGTCCATTTATTGTAAACCATTCTTCTAATTGATTTAAATTATAGTCAATTATGTTTTGTAAGTTGCTAATGTCAGAGTCTGAGCATAATAAAGAGGTGTCATCAGCATATAAAATCACCTCACAATTTGTAGTAACTACAGGTAAGTCATTAATATAGATTAAAAATAAGAGTGGACCTAAAATTGAGCCCTGAGGCACCCCATTTTTAATATTGCTTTGAATGTCAAAGAAATTTTGGCCATTTATTGAAACACTTTGCATTATATTTATGAGGTAAGACTTAAGTAATAATACCGCTTTTTTCTTTACCCCATAAAACTCTAATTTTTTAATTAATAGTTGATGGTTAACACAATCAAAAGCTTTTGATAAATCACAGAATACTCCTGCGGCATTTTGGGATTTATCAAGGAATGTTGACACTTTGTTAACAAAACTTGATATTGCCATAGTTGTAGTTTTGTCTTTTCTAAATCCAAATTGATTTGACATTAAAAGATTATTTGATTCAAAATAGTTTATTAATTGATTATAAATTGCTATTTCAAATATTTTTGAAAAAGTTGGCAGTAGAGATACTGGCCTATAATTCTGAATTAGCTTTGGATTGTCACTTTTAAAAATAGGTATTGTTCGAGCAATCTTTAGTAATTGTGGGAATTCAGCTGTTTCAAACATAAGGTTTATTAAATGAGTTAAAGGGGATAGTATATATACATAACATATTTTCACTATGGCTGGAGGAATTTCATCCCAACCAGTCGACCATTTCATTTTTAGACTTTTTATAATTTGTTTTGTTTCACTTTCTAATACGGGTTCAAAATTCAGTAATAAACTATTTTTTAAATTAGATGTTTTCATTATTTGGATAGCTTCTTGTATATTTGGGTTTAAGTTAAGATTTGTACATATGTTAATAAAATAATCATTAAAAATTGATGAGATTTTGTTTGGATCATTGTATAAAATACCATCTAATTCAATTTCATTAATTTTTTTCAAATCATTATTTCTGGTTTCTTTTTTTATTATATTCCACGTAGTTTTGATTTTGTTACAAGATTTTTGTATTTTACTATTGTTATTTAATATTTTTGCTGATCTTACACATTTTTTAAATATTTGTTTGTATTTACGGACGTATTTCAAAAAATCTTCATCATTTGAAGTCTTAGCTATTTTGTGGAGTTGTTGTTTTTTTATTGATGATATTTTTAACCCTTTGGTCATCCATTCTTTTGAAGAACCTTTTCTTGGTTTTTCATATATTTTTTTCAAAGGGAATGTTTCATTTAATATACTTACAAACATATTTGAAAAATGTTCATATTTTTTGTTTACATCAAAATTATTAGATATATATAATGAATCCCAACGTGCACTGCCAATTGTTTCAATAAAAGTTTGAATATTACTGTCACTAAAAAAACGTTTTTCTACACAATGATTAATTTGCTTAGTTCTTTTGTGGTTGATTTCAAAGTGAACAATTTGACCTAAATGATCTGATAAACTAGTTTCTAATACATCGGTAAAAGTTATAACTTCATTAATGTTTGTAATCACATTGTCTATACATGATTGAGAGTTCTTTGTTATTCTTGTTGGAGAAGAAATACAAAATTTCATATTAAATAATTGAATAATACCTAAAAACTTTGACACATAAGATTTATCGTCATTAATATCAATATTAAAGTCCCCACATAATATTAATTTAGTCAAATAGTTCCTCCTAAAAATGTGATTTAAAACACTATACAAATTTTCAAAAAATGCTTCTAAACATGGTTTGGTTTTGTTTGGAACTCTATAAACACATAGAATGGTTGTTAAAACCTTGTTAAATTATGAAAATTGTATAAAAATACCACTGTGAAATAAAAAACATGAGGTTTGCTGAAAGATAAACAATGAAACTTTATTTTTTGAGAATGATAATATTTACAAACAAAAATAAATCATATGTTGATTTTTAAAGAACAGTAAAAAGAACAAATAGAAAATGTTCAGCTGTTACCATACTCCCCCGGAAAAAATGATTAGGATGGTACTTTTAACAACTTATTTATAGGTCTTTTTACAATTCCATTTTGGGTTTTTATTTCGACAACTCTAATTATGCAGTCAGGTCCGGGAAATGTTTTAGTGATTCGTCCCATAGGATACTTCATTGGTGGCATGTTATCTTCCTTTATTAGAACTACATCTCCTTCATTAATAATGTTATTTTCTAACTTCCACTTGTGCCTTTGTTGTAGTGTGTGCAAGTACTCTTTATGCCACCTTTCCCAAAAAGAACTTTTCATTTTTTGTACAAGTTGCCACCTCTTGTTGTAGTTGGTAGGTCCGCTGTCTGCTTTTTCTGGAAGAGAAACTAAACTATCACCGGTGAGAAAATGTGCTGGAGTTAAAATATTAGTATCATGTTGATCGTTAGATACTTTGCACAAAGGTCGTGAATTGAGTATTGCTTCGACTTGTATGATTAAAGTATTAAGTTCTTCAAACGTTAATATTTGATTTCCAATTACCCGTTTTAAATGAAATTTAGCAGACTTTACAGCCGATTCCCAAAGTCCTCCCATGTTAGGTGCATGAGGAGGGATAAAATACCAATTAATAGCTTTAGCCGATGAAAATTCACTGATTTCATTTTGGTTTTCCTTTACAAATCTTTTTATGGTGTTGTCTGCTCCAACAAAACTGGTTCCATTATCGGAATAAATATGTTCAGGGATGCCTCTTCTGCTAATAAAACGATTCAAAGCTGCTAAGAATGTGTCAGTTGTCATGTCAGAAATTAATTCTAAATGAACAGCTTTGACTGCCATACAAATGAAAACAACTAAATAACTTTTCCTAAGAATCCTGCTTCTCGAATTAACTTGTTTTGTTAAGAAGGGTCCTGCAAAGTCACAACCAGTAGAATGAAAACATCGAATGAATGTTACTCTTGATTCAGGCAAATTACCCATGATAGGTTGAGGAGACGTGTTACTGAATCGACAACATCGTGAACATGTTCGAATGACATTACGAACTAGATTTCTTACATTACCAATCAACCAATATTTTTGTCTCAAAGTGTTCATAATGAACTGTATCCCAGCATGAAAATAAATATTGTGCAAATGTACAACGAGAGACCGAACAAACTGATGTTTAATGGGTAAAATGATTTGATGCTTTGTTTCATATGGTTGATTGGAGCGTTGTATACGTCCACCCACTCTAAGAATTCCTTTGTTGTCTAGAAATGGATTGAGACTTGCAAGTTTACTGTTATGCTTCACACAGTTCTTCTTTTGCAAACTTCTTATTTCTTCGTCAAAATTTGTAAACTAAATTTGTTTGATTATGCACATTAGAGCATCTTCTAACTCACTTGGTGTAAGGGATCCGCTTTGATTCAGTTGTTTGAGATTGTTTATGAAACGTTGACAGTATGCAGTTACTTTGATAGCCTTGGTGAATGAACTAAATTTAAAATACCACTCACTATTGTTGTCTTGTGTAAGTAATGAACATTTTACAGAGCGTTTTTCAGGTACAATTGAAACTTCTTCATGAACATGTGCATTGATTTCTAAACCTTTGTCTAAGAGCCATGAGGGCCCAAACCACCACTGATCCTGGTTGATGAGACTTTCCCCCAAAACACCTCTAGATGCTAAATCCGCAGGGTTGTCTTCTGAGCAAACATGATTCCAATCTGATATGTTCGTAAGCGACTGAATTTGAGAAACTCTGCTACTGACAAAAGTCTTCCATGTATTAGGAGGCTTAGAAATCCATGCTAGTACAATTGTTGAATCCGTAAATAAGTATGTGTTTGAAATAGGTAAAAGTGGCCCAACCTTACTGACTAGTTGAGCTAGTAATAGGGATCCACATAACTCCAACCTGGGAATTGTAACTTTCTTAAGGGGACTAACTCTTGATTTAGCACAAATCAACTGAACTTGCACATGAAATGTTGACTTGCTTCTCAAGTATAACACTGCAGCGTAAGCTTTCTCCGAAGCGTCACAAAAGCCAAATAAATCATAAGTAAAGTCTGAGCCAAATGAAATCAACGGTCTAGGTATTTGGAGATTTTTGAGGTGACATAAACTGTTGCGATATTGGATAAACTCATCGGACAAATTGTCGGAAACTGACTCATCCCAATTCTTATTGCATAACCATGTTTGTTGCATGATAAGCTTAGCTTTTGTCATAACTGGGCATAATAGCCCCAATGGATCGAATAGACGTGCAATTTCAGATAAAATACTTCGTTTTGTGATTTGATTTGGTGAATCAGATAAGTTAATTGAATACTGATACACATCCCGGTTTGGATCCCACAAAATCCCTAACAGCTTTATTAGAGAGTCTTCTGACTGAAAATGAAATATTGACTGGCTGGGTGTTACTTCATCTAGGATTTCTTTCGCATTTGATAACCACTTTCGTAAAGTAAAACCTGCCTGATTCATTGTTTCGTTTAATTGATTTTTTATTGATAAAGCATGATGTACACTATCAGATCCGCTAACTAGATCATCAACGTAAAAATCTTCTTTCAATATCCTAGCTATTTCAGGAGAATGATCTTTGACGTCATCTGAGAGTTGATGTAAGCATCGAATGGACAGAAAAGGAGCACATGACGTTCCATATGTCACTGTGGCTAGATCATAAGATTGGATATGCTCTTTTGGAGATGTTCTCCAAAGTATTCTTTGATAAGATTGATCTTGATTAGCAATTAAAATTTGCCTGTAAAACTTTTCAATATCTGCAGTGAAAACAACTTGATGTAACCGAAATCGTATAAGTAACGTCATGATATCTGTTTGAAGCTTTGGACCTACGTAAAGATGATCATTTAACGAGGTGCCTGATGTAGTTTTGCATGAAGCGTCAAAGACCACCCTGACCTTTGTTGTTGAACTTGTTTCTCTATAAACAGCATGGTGGGGAAGATAATAAGCTTGTTTATTGGACATGTTGATAGATGAACTTTCTGCTGGGGTAGGATGCATATGACCTAAATCAATATATTCCTTCATGAATGCTTGATAACTTTCACGTTTTTCTGGTGTTAGTGTTGACTCTAACCGTTTAAATCTGCTCAAAGCTGTTGAAAATGAGTCACCTAATTCAGAAATTTATGGTTTAAAAGGAAGACGAACGCAGAATCTTCCAGATTCATTTCGAGAATGTGTGGTTTGAAAATGATTTTCACAGATTTCGTTCTCTTGAAGGTTGGTAGTAGGCTCATGATTGACCTCCTCTATTTTCCAAAACTGCTCTAATGAATTGCTTATGTCATTGTCATTGATTGCTAACCTGAATGAATGGATATCACTTGATGGTGAATCTGACACTATGCCTGATAATAAATAACCTAGTTTAGAGTTAATAGCTGATGGAGTGTTTTGTGGACCTCTAACTATACCGTCAAGTAACAATTCTGTGTAAATGTCGGCTCCAAGAATGATATCTATTGGACCTGATTTATAAAAATATGGATCAGCAAGTTCGAGGTTCTGAATATGAAACCAATGATCAATTGATGTATTAAGTGATGAGACATTAGTTAACTTGTTCAAGATGAATGCTTTGACTTGAATGTTTTCGTGTTTAGTTTGAATGATGAGTGAAGTTAATCCTCGTGTATAACCTGCGTGGCTGTTACCTACTCCATGAACTGAAACATTGAATGGCTGTCGAGACAAACCCAATCTTTGAAAGCACTTTTGTGAAATGAAGCTTCCCTCACTGCCGGGATCTATGAGAGCACGACATGATTGATACTCACCATGAGAGTCTTTTACCTTTATCATGGCTGTGGACAGCAACACTCTCGTTGGAGAACCTATACCTGCAGATAATAGTTTTGTACCTGTCTTGATATTATTACCTTTGGTTGGTTGCTCCTTTTCTTCAGTGCTGCTGGAATCGTTATTAATCAAGTCAAGTTTAGGAGTTTTTTCCTCCTTGAAAATATGTAACAAAGTGTTGTGAGATTTTGAACAGATCTTACATTTAGATGCCTTACAAGTGTCTACCATATGTGTCCCTGACAAACAGTTAAAACATCTATGAAGTTGCTTTACTTTCTGCATTTTCTCATATGGTTTGAGACTCAAAAAATCTTTACATTTGAATAAGGCATGGTTTTGTGAACACAATGGACACAAAGTATCACTTTTGCACATTTCAGTTGAATTTGCCCTAACAAGCTTGAATGCACCTGATTTAGGATTCATACCTGATGCATGAGATTTAGGTTTTTGATCTTGACAAGTTTCTAACGCTTGAATGTACTGCTTAATAAACTGCTCTAGATGTGCAAAAGTGGGTACTTCTTTAGTGGTATTACTTAACTCCCATTTAGTTCTCAACTTTTGATCAAATTTGGATGAGAGTAAATAAACCAAAATCACATCCCATTCATTGGTTTTGTATCCAATATTCTTTAGTGCTCTAACATTTACATTAGTAATATCTAGTAGTGATTTCAAATCTGACAATGAACTTACATTTGGTAAGGAAAATAAGGCTTTGAGGTGAGTGTTAACAATTATTTTCTCATTTGAATACCTATCCTTTAAAAGTTCAAATGCAACTAAATAGTTCGAGTCTGTGAGAGGCAAAGTTGAAAGAAGATTTTAAGGTTCCCCCTTTAAACTTGACTTGAGGTAATAGAACTTCTGAATATCCGACAATTTCTGATTTTCATGAATTGTTGACTTAAATAAATCGTAAAAAGAAACCCAATTTTCAAATTTTCCATCAAAAACTTGTAAGTGTAACTTTGGAAGGTTTAAGA
This sequence comes from Neoaliturus tenellus, assembly GCA_030545055.2. NCBI lineage: Eukaryota > Metazoa > Arthropoda > Insecta > Hemiptera > Cicadellidae > Neoaliturus > Neoaliturus tenellus. The sequence continues at coordinate 233,733,954 of CM061533.1, forward strand.
AACCCGAATCTTGTGAGTGTCCATTTAAGCAACTATTACTTGAGTCATTTGATGCGGGGGGTGGAATATAGTTTTGTGTTTTCAAAACCTTTTCAAAAGATGATTTTAAGGAGTAGTAGCTATCCTCAAAGTCATCAAAACTGTTGTCAGTGTCATCTAGAGTCAACATAATTATTTGGTGATGAATATCAACAAATTCATTGTATAGTTGCTCTAACTTGTCATTTCTTACTTTAACGTCAGATATGTCACCTGTATTAACATCAAAATTAGTAATGAATGTTTTCATTTTTGTAATAGAGCCTTTAATTGAAGCTCTCTTGTTTTGTAATAATCTAAGTTCTGTCATGCTTTGAAATACAAAATATTTTGTTGAGAAATACAAAAATGTCTGACAAACTTACTCAAACTTGAGTGGACTGTAGATAAAATAAATCCATTGCTCGAAGGACCATGTTAAAACCTTGTTAAATTATGAAAATTGTATAAAAATACCACTGTGAAATAAAAAACATGAGGTTTGCTGAAAGATAAACAATGAAACTTTATTTTTTGAGAATGATAATATTTACAAACAAAAATAAATCATATGTTGATTTTTAAAGAACAGTAAAAAGAACAAATAGAAAATGTTCAGCTGTTACCAATGGTTATCTTAAATTTTCCTACAATATCAACACCACAACATTCAAAATTTTGAGTTTTAGAAAAATGATTAATGTCAAATCTTTGTTTGAATGAGATGTGCTCCCCAACTAGTATAGCTGTCCCTCCTCTTTGGATTTCCGGTCTAAAAAAATTTGATACATTCTTATAATTCAAAATAGTTTTTAAAATAAAATCATTTTCTGGTTTTACCCAATGCTCAGTTAAACATATAATATCAGGTTTATTTTGTAAAGTTTCCAAAAAAATTTCGAAATTATACTTCTTTTCTTTTTTGATTATTCCTTGGATGTTCAAATGAAATAGTTTTAGTATTCCATTATCATCAATACTCGCATTTTTATTACTAGGTCTTCTAGAGGGACAGTGTAAACTAATTGGTTTGCCATCTAAAAAACTAAAAAATTATCATTAAAGACATGCTTAAATCTAGGGGTTTTGTTACCTACATTATCTCTATGAATGTTTGCAGTTGTCACTGGATAATTGAACTTTGGGGTTCCAGGCACAGTCCATTTGGGGATAGGTTGTCCAGGGGTCAAAGGTGGGAAAGCATTGATGGGCCACATCTGGTATGAAGGAAATCGATTAGCTGCATAATAATTTCTCGGCTGATATTGGGATGGAGTTTGTTGAAAATATTTTTTCTTTCTTCCTGAATCAGTCCATGGGGTTTGTTCAAACTTAGTCAATCTTGGACTACGTATTTGGTGAGAATAAATTTTCTCTCCACTTTTACCAAAACTATTTGAGTCATTATCTTCTTTTTCCCTTCTCACTTGTTCTTCTTTATCTTCATTGGATAAAACTTTATTTGCTGCTCGCAAAATCTTCTCACTAAGAAAAGTTTTACCTTTTCCATTGAAGTGGAGGCCAAAGCTATTATAAAACTGTCGTTGGATATTGGAGATGTCTAGAAATTCAGCGTGTTCAAAATCACTTATTTCGTCTTGGAGGGATTCATTCATATTTCTAATAGCTTTATTGATGTTGTACTTCGCATTGATGTCATAGCGACTTGGTATCGAACAAATGATGATTTTAGTCTTCAATGTATTCTGGAGGAAAAATCTAAAATCCTTTATAACATCATGCATATTGTCATTGTTCCCAGCACAGCTTTCCATATCGTTAGTCCCAGCCAATATTACAATGCAATCATCTTTTTTAAACTTTTCAGACTCATATGTGTTTAATGCATCTTTTAATACATAATTTGAACATGCTCCAGAGCAACTCATCACATAAGTGTTGGTTGAAGGAGGTCTTCTTTGATCCATATGATAGCACAAGTTCTTGCCATGACTGTCTGAGAATACATACAACCTGTGATTAGGTCTAGTTTGGTTTTTCATAGTACTGGTAGGTTGAGTTGAATTCTGTGTTGAACAGTCATCGATTTCTGTTATTGGCTGAGGTCTTTTAGGTTTACTTTTAGGCTTACTCTTACTTTCATTTTTGTGCTTCGTAGTTCTTAGTACTGGTTTCATAATTGTTTTTACTGGAGAAGATTGAGTACCGATACAACTTGTGGCTAATTTGCTTTCTTCTTCACTACCCTCATGATTTTCTAATGTTAACAGAGGAGCATACCTATTTTTTGTTTCAATTACAAAAGGTTTGTAATTAGGTAGGGGGTTGGTACCACTTGAACTGTCACTTTGTAGAGAAAAATCCAGTTCTTCCTCAACTTTTCTTAAATTATTCTTATAATGGACAATTTCATTTTGAAGGTACTTGTTATCCTCCTCTAATGTCCTTATAGCTTCTATCATGGATTTAATATCTTCTTGAAGTAAGGAGCAAGTAGGACAGTTTAATTGTTTGTCTAGTTCATTTCCTGTTTGTTTCTGTATGTTTCCTTTCAGTTCATTTAGCATGGTCGTGTTATTTTCTTTCATTATTTTTAATTCATTTTTTAGGAACATATTTTCTTCTCTCAAAGCTTGCATTGTTTCATTGGTATTTTCATAGTTTTCTTTATGTGTAATACAGATACAGTTACTTGGATCGTCCATTGTTATCTTTACACAAGTGTTGTTAAGTACATTACTTGTCAAGTCATTGTGTTCTGTTTGTATGCAAACATCATGAGCATGAAAGGACTCTTCATTGCTTTTGGCAGAACAAATGAGTCCCTTTTTGCATTGGATACTATCAATCACATCTTCTTTGGTCGTATTCATGTATTCATTAAAATTGAATGTACTATGAGTAGTACTTCCATGTTTTGAGGTTTGGTACTGTAATGCTTTATGGAAACTCAATGAAACTTGCCCTAAAAGACTCCATTTTATGAGATGCAAAGTTCATAATACTAATTTACTTTTATTGCGTTAATTTTATTTTATTATGAGCAAGGAATGATTAATTAGGTACTAGTTCTATACATATAGACTTTCCAGTGGCCACAAATTTAAGATTTCGTTCGTGCTTTAATTAAAGATCGTCAATTAGATGATTAAAAATTGAGACTGTCTTATCAAACTGAAACTATGCGAGTTCAAGATTAATAATCATATAGGTGAAAATTACATTATGGCAATTCATTTTAACAGTTAATTTGTACTGAAAAATAGAGTGTGTACTACTTGATTTGCTTAGTTAGTTTATGAACAATTACTACAGTATTTAACAATCACTATTAGCTGTTTGTCATTTTTATACAACTCCTCATTTCCTTATCTCCAAGTTGTATTTTTCTCCCTCCAGAGTGCACCTCTGACCGCTGACCGCCCGGCGTTGGCGGTTGATTTTTTGCACCGTTGATGTAAGATCGGAAGCTATCGCCCATTGCCGCCCACGTGGACGTCTCGTTTCTGCGGCGTGAACTTCAGCCTCACCTCATGGCGAGTGATCCAGCTTATCACAACTTGCATAACCGTTATCAGTTATCAGCTCAGAAAAAGCTTGCAAGTATCGAGCGGCAGCACGTTCGCCTTAGTAGACTGAACTGCCGGTTGTCTGTTAGTGATTTGGGTTGGGTTTGAGCACACTTCAAAATGTATTATCGAGGTTTTAAAACTATTTTTAAGAAATTAAAACATTTGGTGGGTGTAAAGAAACGATCCCCATGAACCAGAATTGATAAAATAGTTAAGAATCTGAACAAGGCCTGATCGACTTGATCAGATTTTTTTAATGTGGTACATTCTCTTTCTGGTAGCTAATTTGATCTGGGACTTCAGCATTCTTTAACAGGTTTGATCACATTTGATCAAAGTCCGTGATAAAATTAGAGCCAGGAATGTTCCATATTTCTGACAGATCTGATCAAGTTTGATCAGGTCGTGTTCAGATAGGAATAGGAGGCCTACCTGAAATTTCCTATAAATATAAAATATAAATCACTACAGAAAACTTCTAGAGCTAGAAAGGTACTAAGAGCAATTATACAGATTATAATGAAGTTCAAAGGTTGAGAATTTTAAAATAAAAATTGTGGCCGGTTGCGGGAATCGAATTTTGGACCTCTAGAGCTGAAGTTCGTCTCCCTACTGATTATACGCCACAGCGCTCACACTTGAAAAAAAACCTAGATGTAACACTTACCAGGCTACATTCGTTCTTACGAATGCTGATAATTTAATCGTCGTTAACGAGAGTTTATTCATTCATATACTAATGATATTCCCAACTAAAATTTGGCGGTTATATTTTAAAGTTTTGTACCCCAGGTTAACCGAGGATTGATCGATGGTATTCATTTAATTTTGTTAGGCCTATAGTGTCATGGTAATATAGCTATTAAATCTACACCAGACTCTTCACAGATAACAGCTATTAAAAAAACTGCTTAAAATTAATGTTCCTTTATTTGTGTTTACTTTTAGTCGTTATTTCGTTACCAAAGTAGCAACCCTTAAGACCAATGTTAAAAATTACGATTTTAAACTTAGCCTAAATTTAAACGAAATTCGATTTTTCCTGGGATTGAGGCTGTTTCTAAACTTATTTTTGGGCCAGAACACTCTTAAATGCAAAATTTGTAAGCAAAATCTACCCGCTAGATTTCGAGATGGTGGAACACACATCCCTTCAGACATTGCTCGTATTATAGTATAGGATTATCAAATTAAGTGTCTGAATTTACATCTTAGCCATTCTTCCTGATAAACGGTACTAAAAGGTTTCCTGACATACAGCACTGTTCTTGTAGCCCCCTCTCTGCTCGCAATCACCGGTTCCGATGGTTGAGTCAGTCACGTGACCACGTTACCCAATGTCAACATGTGTCGGCCGTGACCGATGGATCGCCATGCTCACGACCCGTCCACGGGGGCGGCGTGACGTGACGCGTGACGGTCGCGTTCTCACGTCGCCCACTCGTGCGGTGCGTGACGCTCGGTCGCGCAGCCTCGCCACGCCTCGTGTTGGTTTACCAGGAGGAGCAAAAAACAGTGGACTTTGATTGGAAAAGTAATTGGGTTTCTGAAAAAATATTCGAAATGCCAATAAATGTATGAAAACCTATCCCTTAAAAGTTTAGAGCCATGAAAACGAGAAAAAAGAAACTGCAACATAATCAGTGGGGAATCAGTTCAGGTCTACGTAAAATTCCATACAAAAGGACATAACTTTTCGCCGAATATGGCCTTTCTTCTTTGTCACTTCAAGCAATGAATACACAAACGATTCGTTTGTTCAAACACCGTAATATACCGTAGCCTAAGAGCTTTCAATTTTGTAAAACTAATGTCGAAGAATCATTAGGTTTCCATAAGTAGGCTAGAGATCACAACAAGAAATAATCATACAATAATATTTGGAACTTGTCAATTATATTGAAATGACGTTACTCTTCATGCCCCCTTGTCACTCTTAATGCCCGTTGGGGTGGTTTCGATGTGATACCAATTATGAGTACTTCAAAAGAAACTTTATCTAGGTACTATAAATGTTCTGTAGTGCAAAGTAATCAATTAATATAATTTAAACAACAATATGAAGGTGCGTATGAAATTTCAATGAGTATGGTTTAAAATATAACTATGGTGTAGGTTGTAACTTGGTTTTTTCTTTTACATTTCACCCATAGACTAATGTATTTTAATTACAAACTAGTTAAAATAAAAGTAGAAATGTAGCATTTGGTTTTCGATGGTCATCGGGATTACTCTAAAAATAGCTTTGTTTTACAATAACTTTAATGGCGTAAGATACACCGTGTTAACAAATGTTGTCCCTGGATGTTAGGTCATCCTCAGTAATTACATATTACTCTAACTCGAACGAGGCGGGAGAAAGGTGCAGCCTTGAAGATAAAGCGGACATAAACATACAGGCGCGTGCAGAACATGCTCTTACAATTTATTGTTCTGTGCATTCCTCACTGGTGAATCATAGATAACGGGAAATGTTCAAAGAGACATCATATTCCAAATATTATATTTCATTGTTTTAAATCTGGGGGACTGTGTTAAAAATTGTCTCATTAACACTGGTTAGGCTAATTAGTTTATTGCGAACTTATGTTTAATGACACAGCCAGTATAACTATCAAATTTTCAAATAAGAAAATCGGTGCATTACAATTTTAATACAAGTTTTATGCAACTGCAAGAGAAAGGTAATTTCTCTTAGGGAATAGAGTAGGGGCCTATAAAATAGGATATTCATTTCATTATTTTACACAATGATGTCCTTTTTGGGAGTGAGACAAATGTGTTTTCTTAAATAAAAACAAAAGTATCGTTGCCTTTAAAACTCATAGTTTATTATTAATCAATATATTTTTAGCGGGGTTCTGTATATTATTGTTCTAATCAAGTGATATATGTTATTAAATGCAGAGTCAAAATTAACTCTGAATTAAATCGTTGGGACACACTTTCGGGATTGATCCGCAGATTGTGCAAGATTAAATCATCCCCAATCCATCCAGAGCCACATTATAAGATGAATATCAACCCCAAAGGTCCGTCTTTGTTAGCCAACAAATCCTTACCGAAACGTGCCCCTTGAAAGCGAGCGGGGAAGCGTCTGCAACAACAATCAGCATTTTGGAAAATCGCACCACAAAGAAATAGGTCTGTAATTTCCAGTTGAAAAGTGTTTCCTTAATCTCGGCCGGGGGCGCCACAAAGGGCAACCCTAGCGGCGTTGAATGGCAAATCAGTGTCGTGCGTGCGCGTGTGTGCCTGTGGGCGTGTGTGTGTGAGCACGTGCGAGAGGACCGTGGGAAGGAATGCGCGCTCGCCTACCAACTGACGCGCACCTGCCACCGGCCCCCGCCCCGCCTCTGGCCTGTCTGTGCTCTATTACCGCCGCCGCCGCGCCGCGCGGTCACCGTCACCGGGGTAAACATGCCGCCGCCGCGCGGGGCAACGCGAGGTGATATGTGTTGCTGACCAGTGTCATGGTGCTGGACAAAACGGGATTGTAAGTTGAAGTTGAATTATCAAATGCGAATGCTATGATTTATGACAGTGGGTAGTCCTTTTATGAAGCTTACTACCCCGTACTAAACTGGGACTGGACAAATTTAAGTTGGGCTAAATTTTCAAAAAGACAACTTGAAAGCTTAGGATTGTGTTGCTCGGTTCTTTGGGTGAGGCAAACGTCACAAAATCTCCAATTTCAATGTATTTTAGGAGACAATCATGTATATGCCAATTACAAATGTCAGATATACAATAAAAAAGTCTGTGAAGTATTCACTTCATTAAAAGGTAAACAAATATGCTACACATATTTTGAGAATAAAGATAAAACGTTATTTTTACGGTACCTAGTCTGCTTGTTCAAAAAATATAACATCTTCAGAAACTCACCAACTAAAAAAGAAAGCTCTTCCTAAAAGCAAAGATTCCAACTTTTTTTAGTAACTGAAGAGTTATTGCCGGATTGTTCTGGTAACTTATAAATGATAATTTTTGGCTATTGCTATCTCCAAGAACTGTCATCAGTAGGCCCCATTGTGGTCGAATGCTCCTTGATCTAAGCAAATATTTTAGGCCTACTCTAGTTATCAACAATTTCAAGTCTTTGTAAATGCTCCTTATATTCTAATGAAAGGTAAACCCCAAATTTATTTACGCTTAATTTTCGACAAAGGTGTGGTATCGGAAACGACGATAAAACCCGATAATCTCAATTGGTGAACCCCTTCTCACCGAGGTTATCTGTATGCAAGGTCAGCTGTCTTGTAACGCCCAGGTACTCGACGTTATTAAAAGCCATGACGCCAAAGCGCCATGCCCAGGCGGCACCTGGCTCTTATCTCGAGAGGGCTTACTGATAACAAACGTGCTTATCAGCGGTTCACGTGCAGAACGATGCAGCTTTGTTGTTCACTTTCATAAACACTTTATCTTCATGCAAGTAATTTTATTTTAGGTCGATTTCCATGAGGCGGAACAGAACACAGGTTATCTTGTACCGATTTGCAAAACTATGAAGAAAATTTATGATTTATTCATTTCGTCTTAGAAGACTAATGTTAGTTTTCACTATCAGATTGTATGGATGGAGAGTGAGGACGAAGAGCTGCCTCCTCAACACCGACCCCCCTCCCCCCCCCACCCCACCAAGGCCGCAGTGGTCCAGACTTCCAACAGATCCTACACAAACATTACCTTCCTCGCTTCTTTATGATTACCCCCGCTAGTCGCTACTATTTGGAAACACTTAGCCGCTGCACCGCAGGCACTCGCCGCTCCACTCTGCAATTATTCTTCGTCTTGCGTTTATTTTGCATCGCCACCATGGAATTTGTTGGGATGGTCCGTGCTTTGTGCGGGTTCATGAATTATTTATGGTTTAATACCTCTACTTAATTTAATGCGAATTGTTCGGTAAGCGCTTTTCGTAGAAGAGCACATTGTTGCGGGAATAATTGTAAATATTTGGCAAGGTTTGCATATAAAGTATCTTATTAAAGTAAGAAAGATAAAAACCATCCGTACTGATCTGTACATCTATAATAAAGACAAACACTAATTCATGACTTTTGTCAGTGATTTGTTTAAGGGGAATCATGTTAGGGCTATAATACTTATAAAATGTTTCACCATGAGTTTGTTTGCCTTATATTTATACAAATACTACTGATATGGCTACACTATCCTCGCAGCTTAGAACAAAAAGTCTGGGGTAAGATGTAGTGGTTCTCAGGTTACGTATTTTGTGTCCCTAGAGATGTCGTGAGGAGGGAGCGTCACAGGAAGCTCCGGACCGAATTTCTTGCGGTCTTGCGCATATTCTCACATTTCAGCTCCCTTGGAAAGTCTCATAAGGAGACTAAACTAGTAACTTATTCTTTGTTTCAGTGTTCTATAGCCAAGTGAAAGGGTAGGCCTATAGTAGTGTAAAAGTGGGGCTGCTGGGACGTGACGTCATCACGATGACGTCAGCAGTGATGACGTCAGCAATGACGTCACGAATGACGGCACCAATGACGTCATATGATGTCACATGACGTCACATAAATGACGTCATGGTGACGTCACTACCGCTGACGTCATCATGATGACGTCACTGACGTTAATTAGGTCAAGGTCACGCAAGAATAGAAAATTTTTTTTTTTTGCACTTTTGCGATTCCTCAAATTTTGCTGAGAAATTGAAATTTCTCGAGGAATTACAAAAGTGCAAAAAAATATTTTTTTTATTCCCTAGCGATCAGACTCTCGACCTAATATATCCGTCAGGGGTCATTGACCCGTCCCAGCAACCCCACTTGAAAAAAAAATAATTTTTATATTTTACTTACCCACCGAGAGACTGAGAGCCGAAGAATAATTTCTTCAAACACCCGACAGTGCGACAAACGACACGCGATCCGAACAGCGCCGCGTCCGAAGACGTACTGACTTGTACACAGACGGTATCCCAGGTACCCGGCTCAGTGGTGGGGATAAGGAGGTGGTGGGGGTAAAGTGGTCAGAAGGAAGAAAAAATTAAAATTTTTGCAACAACTCATCCGAGTCTGTCCTTTACCGTAACTCGGATTGGAAATATTTCCTGAGAAATATTTATTTTTATTCTTTCTCAGGTGATCTTGGAACTTGTGAAATTTCAATCAAACCAAAAGTGAAAAAAAATTTTTTTTGTTATTTGAAACTTTGCCGAAAAATTAAGAAATGTTTGATATCTTGCTAAATATTTAAATTTAAACTCAATATAAGTAAATTGAGTGCAAAAAGTGAGATGTGCACACCACAAGAGTTGAACAGCAACTGAACAAGTCGCTCCGTGTATCTCAGGTACTCGGTAGAGTGGTGGGGATAAGGAGATGGTGGGGGGAAAATGGTCATATGAAATGAAAAAAAAAAAAAAAATTTTTTGCAAACTATACAACTGAGTTTGTTATTCAGCAATAGGCATAAGAAAAAAAAATATTTTTTATCCACATTGCTCAACATGTTCAAACGTGTTCAAGGTCAACCATTTGAAGTTTTTAAAAAAATATATATTTTTTTTTAATTTTATTTACAAAAATCCTCCTTTATCCCCATATGTGCTGTCCGGACTTGTGCTTGATGTTGTTGAAGAATTTTCTTCACAGCAACATGTTCCTTGTGTATTTTGGACTACCCCTTCTGCTTCATCCATACTGTCGTCGATGAGTGGACAGTCGTATTCCAAGTTCATTTTTATTATCATCCCTGGATTTTGAAGTAGCCGCATGTGCAATTTTTCATAGATTTCTTTTAGGTATTGAAGGCTGTCAACAAGTAATTCCCACTTCATTGTGTGTAGTGTAACCTTTAGCGTAGCTGAGTTGGAAATGAAGCCAGACTTGCATGTAGGATTGGTCTTTTGGAATTGTGGTGGTGGGGGTAATTGATACAACCAGACAGGTTGAAACATGTTCAAGGTCAACCATTTGGAGTTTTAAAAAAGAAAATTTTATTTAAAGAGTAGTGTTGAAAACTGGCAATTTGGCTGCTTTATCTGTACATTCGATGCATCTTAGGCAGTATACAACTGCGTATACCAAGTAGAAGAGGATTGCAATTAATAAGGCCAAGATTATGAAGAGATCTAATTTTAAAATTTTCTGAATTAGCATATGGTCCTTCCTGATCCGTCTTTCTTCCATCCTTCTTTCCATCATCTCCACTAGATCCACATGCTGGCATCTCCTGCTCCCCAGGCTTTCCGCTTCATCGGCCTCATATATTGGTGGTGGAACATCCATGTTTGCAGCTCAAAAGATGAAGATGTAATGAAACACATTGGTGCCGCATCTCAGGTCTCCAAGAGGAAAAGTGGTAGGGGAAAACCTGAACATGTTAGAACATGTCCAAGGTCATCCAATTTGCGTTTTAAAAAAATTCTATCTTGCTACAATACTGTAGCAAGATAGGTTTTTTTATTTTGTTTTTATTTTATCATTCCTTTATTACAATACAAAAATATGCATATTGAAGTACAATGAGGATACAAAATATAAATATTAGTCAGGAGAAATATTCCAAGTTTGGACTGGCTTGAGTCTTCATGGATGATCTGGAGGAGTAGGCTGAAGAAGTTGATGATGGTGACCTAGGCGGCTCGTCATCCCTGGGGACATGAGGGCATTTTGTGTTGCAAGCAAAAATTTGCATGTTCAATCGGTATCCCTGTTCGATTAGTGATTTAAATTCTTGAACAATTTCGTTTAATCCTTGCAGATTTCTTACAAATACTTCTTCATAATTTGCACATTTTACAGTCAGAGCCATCTTGATGTTTTCCGTATGATGTCCAAAGGCGGAATGAATATTAGCATGGTGGTTTGAAGGTAGTATGAAATAGTGGTGGGGGGAAGTTGTTTACACGCTGTCTGATGAGAGGTGGTTAAATTTTTGCCAACTAAACATATTGATTGAACAAATGGCGCAAAGTTCTTTAGGTGTATGGTAACTTAAAACTGGAGCCACATGACCATATTGTAAACATCCATCATCTTGTAGGAATTGTGCCGGGTTGGATACAGCGGCCCTTCCACAACTTCGACAAAATTTTGTACCATCACCAAACTTGTACCAACCAAAAGTGTTGTAACCTCTGTTGTCTAGCTTGTACTGTTTGATAAAAATTTTAATTTGTTGAGGAGCGTTGGATCGTAAAGTATGGCTGAATAGCTGTTGATCTTCAATAATTTTTCTTACACAAAGCTCAAATAGGGTGCTCATCGTTTGACAGTTGCAATCAAACTGAACTTCTTTACAGTCTGTATGCTGGTAACCTGAAATGGTGGGGGAAAACACACACACACACACACACACACACACACACACACACACACACACACACACACATACACACACATATTGCTGTTTGAAAAAAATTTATGTTTAATTTGTTCAAAGGTCAAAGGTCAAGGTCACCCCAGAGCTTTAAAAAAAAGGCAACATATCAATATGTGAAATTTTTTTTTGTTTCACATATTGATATGTTGCCTTTTTTGTGTGTTTTTTTTTTTTTTTTTTTTTGGTTTTTTATCTTTATTTAAAACAGTACAAACAAGATTACATGACAAAAATATATATAGTTAAAAAATACAAACAGATACAAGAAAGAAAAAAATTATTTTTTTTAACACTGCTGCTTGTCTGCGATGTGGATGGTAAGCTCGGTGGAGTTGCTGCCGCTGCATCCGTGGGACACCAAGTAGAGACATCCTGGTTGTATGGAGCGGAGATCTTCGTTTTGGAGTAGGTGTACAAATCTTTTGGGCAGGTAAATTTGGAATTTCGGCTCATCTCCCGGAGTGTATGGGGCTTCGCTCAAGCTGCAGCAGATTGCCTCGCCGACTGTAGTTTCCATCTTCTTCATGGTATGTATAATATAATGTTTTTCATCTTTCAGCTCTGAACATTTTTTTACCGGCAAAATTGTAGACTTGGAGTGGGCGTTGAACTGTTCCACCAAAGTCTGCAGAAACTGGTTGGATGCCATGGTTGTTCTAGAGGTCCTCGCTGTCTTCTTGCTCTGAGATGTTGTCGTCTCGGAATCTCGAGTAATACTCGTGCCAGGTCTCGGTCTGCTCCTCGCTTTTATAATCGCCGTTACCCCCACCACCATCGCCGATTTCTCCATCTTGCAGGTAAGTCGCTAATTTCAAAGTGTTTTTTAACGCACAGTGTCTGTCCCTTTCATGTTCCACACTTTGTGTGCAAATACAAATGTTTTCAGCAATAAATTTGAAATTTTTATCTATTTGCACATCTTTAACTGGAGTAGATGTAAATTGTTCTATCCATCTTTTCTTTTCAAGTCCTTTTGTGTAAATATTAGTAAATCTGTTTGAAAATTGATGCATAATATGATACAAGTCTGAATAACTGGTAAAACCGTCATACCAATCGATGTGATGAAAATATTTCCAAGTCCATCGGTTTGTTGTTGCGGCTTTGGTGGTTAGTGAAGAAAAAGAGCATGGTGGTTTAAATAAAAATGTGTAAGGAATATTTTTATCTATATCGTAAAATACGAGTTCTTTAATTATAAACCGATCATCGTTACCACGAAACGCCTGAAATTCAATAATACCCGGTTTGGACTTGATTTCTTCTTCCATGTCCATTTGAAAGGTCACCCGTCTATCCATCACGGTGTCGGAAGGTCAACTGTTTTCCACACCACGGTAGGCATGTATTTATGCCAGGCCGTACAGTTGAAGGCGCGTTGGTGTATATTTAACGTGGGCACCATCCCCGGTAGGCCTACACCCACAAAATTTTGAATTTTTTATTGAAAATTTGCCAATTCAAGTGTAAAGTGTTGTGAAAAATTTTAAAACTTTATTTAACTTTCCATCTGATCATTTTTGTTGTAGTCATTCTCATCACTTTGATCCTTTTCATCACTGAAATGTGTTTCTTCATCCGATTTTACAAAATTATTTTTTTCTTGCACATATTGTTCCAATTGTCTCCACATTTGAACTTCATGAGGAATTCTGTTGAATATTGAAGTGTCCACAGGTCCATACAAAATTGGTGCGTCCGGTTGTTTGTCCAAAGTGTCTGTTAAATAATCTTTAATAATTGAACTGGAGAATACTAGCTGTCTTAAATATCTTGTTATTGGTTCCGTTGCACATGTTAAAATAAAAAATTCTTCTCTGTTCAGTTGAATTTTTATGTCATGTTTGGTTGTATCTCTGAATCTCATTTGATGTTCACCTCGGTGTTTAATAATATCAATTTCCAAGTCTGAATCCAATAGTCCTACTTTTGTTTTCCTGCCAAACATGTTGCTATTAAAGTAACATTCCAACAAATGGAGGTGTTTCATAAAAGATTCCCAAGCATTGGCTGTAAACAAAATCATTTTTGTTCCGTGAGTTAAAATTACTGTAGGTGAATAGTCGGTTGATTTCATAACTCCAATTAAAACACTTTTATCCAAACTTGAAGAGATTGGATAAAAAATTCTTAAAAATACTTCCATCAAAATATTTGGTGAAATATTTTCTTCCACATTCCTTCTCCTCTTGGACAAATATTTTTTCTTTTTACCTTTTTCTTCTTCTTCTTGATTTGTGACGTGTTGCTGTTCATTCATGTCCAAAAATTCTGAAATTTCTTTTTCTATATCGCATTCCGTTGTACCACTTGTAGAAGCCATATTGAAGATGATGCTACCCATACGACGTCAGGCAACAAACTGATCAGGAGCGGCCTGCACGCTCCGCTTTTATACTCGCGGAATGTAACAAAACCGGTTTTTTTACAATACATTTTTAACAATTCCAGTTAGAGGTGTGTATGTTACAATTTTATCATGTAGAATTAAACAGTATGCAGTTGTATTTGCAGGTATAGCTGCATTAAACTCCATTTCAATCTTTATGTCAACACTTGATGATTTTACTGATTCATTTTGTTTAGAACAATCAATTACAACTATTGTGTAACCATCTAAGTATTCTTCTGGTGATAGTAAAGGTGTATTTGTTTTACCGTAATATGAATTTTGGAATCTCGCATACATATCGTATAATATACTGTACTTTTTATTATTGAATGACACATTCAAATTGTCGTAAGGGAAAAATTGTGAATTCAAATAAACTTTAATATTTTTTAAGTTGCAATGATCAAATTTGCCTGCATGTTTTGTGATGCTGTCTCTCCTATCTGTTTGTAAACCAAATATAATATACCTGGCTCGTTCTACGTAATTAGATGTTTTAACAGTCCAAGTGTGACGATCCGTAGTTGGCAAGCTTGGATGTTCATGGAATTCCCAACTTCTAAAAGGAATTACAATATCGCGATCAGCCTTTAACTTCCTTAATAGTAGCATTCTATGTTCGTCAGCTAATTTAACATGTGGAACTCTCCATACAATTTTGTCTAATGTTAATTTCCATTCTAGGTTTGCATCCGTTGTACCATCTGGAGCTTTAATAATGTCTTTATCGTTAGAAGATCTCAACAAAACTAATTCTTGTTTAACATTTAATATTATTTTTCTATAATCTTCAGCAAATCCAAGCAACAAACGTAATGGAATATGAAAATCAAAATATCCCTCTGTATTCGGAGTGATTGTGTCATGTTCAGGTAAAACCCATCCGGCTGGTTGAAGTAAATTGGTTTCATTAGGTGATATAGATGTTACCCCCTTTAAAGTTGTTGCAATACCTACTTTTTTAGTGGAATCAACTGTTACACCTGATATTTCATATCTAATTTCATCAAACAGGAAAGCCATAGGATTATTTATAAATAGAACTGTAGTACCTACACTATTGTCCTTTTTTGTTACTTTTCCTTCGATATACAAGTAACTTTCACATGGTAGTGTGTAAATGTCCTGATGTTGTATAGGAATACGAATTTCGTCGTTATTGTTCAATTTTGATGAAGTGTAAGGGTTGTGGGTGTGATATTCTTTTTCCCATAGGGTTTCGTCGAATGTCGGACCCTGCGCTATATCCAGTATATCCATAATCGGTTAATTTTAAACCAATCTTTTCTAAGAAACGAATGTTTTCGCGTGTTAACTCCTCCACAGCTGAAGAGCTACTAATGCGGTTTCCCGTAGGTTGTCCACTTTTAAATGATAAACCCATGATTTTTGTATTAAAGTGTCGATTTTAAATGTAATCTAACTGTAATTGGCTCTTCTCGGAAATCTATCAAGTTACCGTCTTGATCCAATACGTTCAACACGATGTCTGAAATGAAAGTGGTGTTCAACGGCAGATATACTAGGTTTTGTGGCTTTTCAACTATTTTAAATCCTGGAGGTACACTTGGGTAAAAAGTATGTATTATATGAGTATTTGCTCCATCTCTGTAAGCTCCCTGTATAATGTTACAAGTTATATCTATACTATTGACTTTTAGTATAGTTACAGTTTGTTTACCGGAATGTGTTTGATTTGGTTCTAAAATTGGCCCATCTTTGGGAAATCCTAACAATTCACCGATTGAGTGTTCCTGAGTAAAATCTATGTAATATTTGGAGTTAATTTCAGCTTTCATCGTATTGTTATTACCTTTTAATGTTATATTGTCTTTTCCCATTTTATTTTGCAAAAATTCATTAATATGATCAATTTCATAAGAACCTGTGGGTAAACTGCAAACTTCTAAGTCTGTAAACTTTCCACTGGCATCTTTTCCTTTATAGTAATGCAATAAGTTATTTTTATCTTCCGTAACATTGGGAATAGAGTTGTAAGTTGTAAAATCCAACAGTGCCGCTTCCCAAAATCTTCCTTTTTGCAAGCGTAACGCTGGAAAAAGGATACTTCGTAAAGTGGACGATTTTCCTGTTAATGATACCGTATAGGAAGACATCTCAATTGTGACTGATACTTTTAGCTAGGAATTCCAAACATAAATGGCCGCATATTAAAGTGTTATCAGGTTGTTCTCTTTTATAGTTGTAATATATGTTTTTAGCAGATTTAAAGTAATGCTCAAGTTCTTTAGGTGGTGGTAAATTGCCGAAACTATCAAAGTAATATATATTTTCACCTAATTTCTTATAACAAACCCAATGAGTGCCAGGACCTTCAGAATTGTCTAAATTTACAATACCGGTTTCGTTTTTCAACATTTTAACTGGTAAATCATCTTTCATAAAGACACCGCGAAAAAATGGTATTTTTAAACATGAAATGTATTTAAATAATTCAATATTTGTTAATGCTTTATGTGGTATTACTAATTGATTTCTTTTATTTAATATGCACGATACGGTCTTAGGTATAGACCTGCCCCGTTTTTTACCATTGACCATACTGTTGGTTTTTTGCTACCCTTTCTGGTGGAACGTTGTTTTCTTCTAATATTCCCTCCATGTTTCGTCTTTGCCGATCTCCTTTTCACTCTTCTCCTCCTTTTTCCACCTCCTACTGCTGTTTTAGCCTTCATACCTGCTGTTACCGCTAAAGCTGCTGCTTTCTCTGCAATACTAGCGTCACTAGACTTTACTCGTTGCCAAGCTATATCCGCGAGCTTTTTATCAGCTATTGATCTATTTTTTGTATCGCTAAATGTGGAATATGCTATATCGTGTTCTTTACAAGCCTGATCTAACTTATTTATGCCTGGATCACCTCTTTCCAGTCGTTTTTTCAATTTAGTTCCTGGTCCGCAATACTGATAACCTCCCGGTATGTGAAATTCGTATGGTAAAGCGTCTATTGCTCTATTTACGACAGATCCTACTGGAATTCGATTTAAAGCTTTACTTAACAGAGAAACCGCTGTGGATGTGATACCACCTCCTTTCCGTATAGTGTCTCGATATGGACTGGTGTAATGAAACGTCATGATTGTCTTTTATATTCGAAAAGCGTAACCTATGTGTTACCTCTATGACAGGTTGCACATAAATGAAGTCATTTATTGAGTTATTTAATTAAATATCAATATCACCCCAATCTGATGATCTAAACTTTTGCGTATTAGGGTTAATAAAGTATTTATTATAAATTTCTCGTTTAATATAATCACCTCTCGCGGATTCAGCATAAGTATTATGACCCGATTTTCCTTGAAGAATATCTGGTGTAAAATGATTGTGTAAATCAAATATGGCATTACCTAAAACTTTTACAAGAAAATTAACAGTGACAGCATTATCTACATGTTCAGGGTCTTTAAGGTTTGTTATACGTTTATTATTACAATTATACACTTTACTATCCTTCAATGATGTTGTAATGGTCTGTCCTACAGTTGCAGCATCATTTGCTTCTCTTCCTTGTGCCAAGTCTTTTATCACTCTATTATTACATGTAAACCATCTAAAATAATGATCTGGATCTAGATGTACGGTTTGTGATAAAGCAGCTGCATCATGTTTATCATAACCCCATCCCATATTTGATAACTTTTTATCCATGCAATCCCAAGCATTATTTTTGTATGTTAATAAATTAAATTTTTCATTACCTTGAACAAATTCATCCCCTTGCTTCGATACTACTTGATCTTGTTTTACAAAAGAGGTTGTTTCTTGTTTTAAGGTTTCCATCATTTGACCCACTGTTGCACCATCTGATGGTGCCGAACCATCTTTAACATTTGCTAAACAATTACCAAAACAATCTAAAACCCCTACATCACGTATGATACAATGATCTTTAATATATTTTAGATTTACAGCATCGTTTTCAGTTTTTGGATAACCTATATCGTTAATAACAAATTTATAAAAAGAAAATCCATCTTTTGTCTTTTCAGGTATCAAGGAATGTAAATAGCGTCTATTTACGCTGTCTTTTGCATCTTTAGGGTCATCTACGTTGGATATACGTTTATTGTTAGCACTATACGTTTTCCCATTGAATTTTAACGTATTTTTTAATTCAGATGATAAATAACCTTTGTTTATTGCATCACCGTTTTGATTTGGTTTACCAACGTTGATAATTCTATGATCTTCTGCGTCATATGTGTTATTTTGTAGTCTTAATGTTGGCGATATCTTTTCCTTTAATATTTTTAAGTTTATTGCATCGTTTTCGTCTGTGGGATCTTTTATGTTTTTTAACCTTTTATTACTAATATCATAATCTCCTTCAGGTGTTTGTGGTAAACCAGCACCTCTTTTTAAGTTATTCGCGTAATATAATCCATCCGAGGAATACCGTCCGAACTTGTCGACACTCATGGTGCAACTGAATAGCATTTTAGGGAGTAACGCATTTTTATGAGATTACCCCTCGGTTTCTAAGTTCATCCACTAAAGCCACTCATTCGTTTTCCAATCCAGTATGACCCGCCTCTTTGGCTTCATGTATTAGTTTCATTCTATCCACCAATTTATTGATATTATTGTAATAAATTACGTTTGTATTGTATAGTTTCTTCATCAATCCTCTACCGGTGACTGATTTGCTTCTTTTTCTCGGTTCTGGAGAACTTAAATCTAAAGTGGATGCTACTAATCTTCTTTTTACAGGTTTTCTTCTTATAATCGGTATTAATTTGGAAACAAAATCTTTATATTTTACAGATTTATTTCTATATATGGGTGCTTCAGGTAAATAATTTCTTTTATATGCATTAGTTTGATCCAAAATTTTGCTATACACTTCCAAATCATCATTTTTTACCAATGCTTTTAAAGGTTTATTTTCAAATAATAATTCAAATAGCCCCCTTGTTCCCTTATATATTTGATCACCTATGTGAATATTATCATGTTCATCGACATCTAATTTGCTATTACCAATCATTACACCTTCTTTGGACATTCTTGCTCCATAACTGTGGTATTTTTTAGTAGAATCAGTTCCAATTAACAGTTTTAACAAGTATTTCCTTCCTAACGGTCCTTTTGTATGAATAGTTTCACCCAATAAGCTTATGTTTGATGGTTCTCCTTCTGTTTTTTCTTCTTCACTTGCTATAGATACCACTTCTTCTTCACTACCAGCATATACATCTTCTCTTTCTGCCGTTGTATCACTAAATATGGAGGCTTCCGGGTCCTCATCGCTAATATCTTCTGATATTACACTTTCCCTTTCATATTCTGTTATTGGAGCAATAATATCACCTTGAAAAGAAAGTTTAGTCAATTTTTTGTTCAATTGTTTCAAAGGCTCTGTAATAGGTTTAAAAGTAGATTCGAGAAATTTCTCCCTTTCGCTGATACCTAACTTTAACGCTCTGTTTTTAGCCCGAATAGAATCACTAAGTGATTTAATTTCCTTTACTAACTTTTCTTGGTTAACCATCTTTGTAGCAAGACGTGCTGTACAAGAATGATTGTGTGATATAATGGTTAGTGAATTAATATAAATTTATCAAAACCTATCCTGTATCGGCTGTTATTTAGTGGTTGTTCCTTCATAATTGTCAAAAATCCATAATTTTCAGCCCAAGCCTTACCACATATGTCTTTAAACCGTTCATATGACATATCCACATTGACATGATCGTAATATATGTGATTTAAGTTAGTTTCATCCTGTTTGAATACAATTAACACATTTGCGTTGTCTCTTATCAGTTGTTTTGGTATTTTACTATAAGTCTGGCCTATGTAAATGCTATCTATATTGTTATGTCGACCCATAGCGAAATAACTCCTGATAGTGTTTTGGTTTTCACAGGATACATCATCAAATATAAAAACTGAAAATGGTTTAGCTTCATGCGGTTGCATTACGCTTTCACTTGCATCAAACTTGTAATATTTCACTTCTGGCACATTATTAAATATTTTTTCTAATAATAGGTATTTGGGTTGTTGTAATGATTTGGAAAAGACATACAAGTTATTGAAACGCAATCCTTTTGGGTTTGTAATCAAATTGAATACTACATTTGTTTTACCACAATTTGATGGACCGGTTACAAGACAACGCACCGTGTTTGGTAATAAAACACCATGTTTGCCACTGTTTAATTCTGAATTGTCCACCGTGAGTTCATCAATATTATTAATAGGAAAACTATCCTTTTGCGGTATTATCTCCATCCTTTGTAAAGGTTCAACCTAAAATGATGCTCCATCATTATATAAGATCTTTTTTAGGTATCCAAGAATCTTCACTCTTATTAAATCCTAACCATCGCACTTTAACTTTATCTTTTTTCCGTTGTAACACCTTTTCAACGAGATATACATCACCTACTGTGGATTTTAACATTTCATGTCCATAAAACCCTCCTTCGAGCAATTGTCCTTTATTATCTTTTAAAATGTAAGTTTCCGGTACTGTAGGTTGCACCTTAAATACGGTAAAA
This sequence comes from Neoaliturus tenellus, assembly GCA_030545055.2. NCBI lineage: Eukaryota > Metazoa > Arthropoda > Insecta > Hemiptera > Cicadellidae > Neoaliturus > Neoaliturus tenellus. The sequence goes on from CM061533.1 coordinate 233,754,782, forward strand.
ACCTCATTTGTCCAATTTGGCAGATATCTTTTACTGAATACACCTTTGTATTTGCTTATTCGCACTTTATCACCAACATTAAACAATTTAGGCTTTAGTTTTTCAACTTTTGGTTTAGTATTCATTTTTATACGTTTTAATACGAGTTTTTCATTTTTACTAGTCACTTGGTTCGGTTTCATACCAATTGTTCTATGAAACTTGTTATTGTAATCTTTTATTAGTTTTGGTAACATATCAATCCATACGTGCGATCCTCTGTTTGAAAACATCTTGTACATCGCACCTTTTAAAGTTCGATTGAATCTTTCTATAATTGATGCTTTTACCTCTGAATTAGTCGAATAATGGTTTATATTGTGTTTCTTCATTAAATTTGAAAATTCTTTATTGAAATATTCTTTACCATCATCGGTTTGTAAAGGTTTTATGGTATTTTTGTCTCTCTGTATCGCAGTTTCCATGGCTTTTGTTACACTCTTGCCGGTTTTATCTTTTAGCGGTAAAGCATCTGCCATTTTTGTAAAACAATTGATAATAGTCAATATATATTTAAATCCTTTATTTTGTTTACTATAAGGAATCATTTCGATTAAATCAGCTTGATATAGATCATTCATTCCTTTTATAACAGTATTTCTTCGGGGAAATTTTCTCCTAGCCGGTTTATGAAGTTCATGAACAATTTTTTGTTTCAAATCCATAATTTTATCCTTCCTCATTCATGGATGAAGTAAAAATAAATTTTTTATTACATTATACCCATATTTAACTGGGTCAAGGTCATTCAAATTGATGTAAAAAAATGGGGAACACGGCGTTGGACTTGCCGTGTTCCCCATTTTTTTACGGAAGGAAAAGGAATTTAGGTCGAAGAAGGACGAAGAGGGACGAAGAATAGGTTAGTTGTCGATAGGGTTGAGAGAGTAATGGCCAAAAGGAAGAGTATCAATTTGGTTTTCCATAATGTGACGTTTGTCATCTTTGTTTGACAATGCTTTTTTCACTTCTGTAACACTGTACACTTTGTGTTTTTCACTCCTTATGGTGTTGAATTTAGCAGTCAAGGTGGTGTCGTTAAATAAACAGTTTTTGTATTGTTCAAAGTTTACATTTTTCTTCAAATAACTTGTCTTCACACCTTTTGCTTTTTTGGTTGTAGATGTTTCTTCTTGATGTCCTTTATATACTTTAAAAGAATATAATTTGGACATTAGTGCAACGATTTCTTCCATGCTTGCTCCATTGCATTCATCTTTGAATTTGCCTAAAACTTTCTTATTATTTTCATTGAAGTTCGGGTGATTTCTTGGGTAGTCGGAAAAATCAAAATCATTTTTGTGTATGAACGTCCGAAGATCTTCATACATGTCTTGTGTCTTAATCAAATAAATTAGTGCGTCCGTGTCCATGTAGGCTACTCCAATATTTTCTCTTCCATAATGTTGAACCATTTTGTTGTAATGAAAGTCATACATGTGCGTTTTACTTATATCCAATATTGACATTCCTATGTACAACGGTCTATCCATTACTATCTTGGTTTTCTTCATGCTGACTGCTACCAAGTTTTCATTAATTATCATACTTGTTCCAAAATTCGGTTTCTGTACAAGTTTCTGCATCTGTCTGGGGTTTGTTACTAATTTTACAATTTAGTGTTTCCTTTTGTTTTCTAAAGTTTTTCCAAATATTGCATTGTTCATGAGCTTGTAAAAATCTTTTTCAAAAGCTGATGTTGCTGCTGCTCTCCTTGCAGTGTTTGAATCAATGTATGGTTTTAAATAACAAGATTGTGAAAATTTTAAAACTCTATGAATTTTGGTAATAATCAATCCTAATTCCAACGCTTGTTGTACAACCCAATAGTGCGCGACATAACGGTTTTTGTTGTTTAATGTCATCATTAATTTGGGCCATTTTCCCGTCGGTGATACTTCAGTTTTAGCCAACAGTGGCAAGTCGTAATGATGATCGTGTAGGTGTACTGGATACTCAAAGTCGCAGTCTAAGATGTAGCCGGTGTCACCTTCTTTGGGAATATCCATAATATTTCCAATTGAATCAGGGTCTACCCATTGAAAGTCGCCATACGGAAGGGGTTTGGACATCGCCCAACCGTACAAATTATTCGCATCAAAATAGCCCAGAAAAATCGAATCTTTAGTTTCATCATAGTTTGGTAGAAATTTATTATTAGCTTTGACATTTCTTGTAACGGCCTGAGTTAATCCACCGCGTACACCTGATTCGATCATCAAAACCATATCGATGTCGGTTAACAGCTCCAACTTGCACTCGGTGGATTTTAACATGGCCTGCCATGCTAAGCCGGGAGATGTAAACGAATGAAGGGGGTCCAGTCCGTAAGCGGTGAAACAGGTGTTCCTAAATTGTTCCATTATGTCACACAATAATGTTACATCTAGTTTTACATAAAAGTCAGAATAATCACCCAAGGTATTCATTCCTAATTCATTCCAGACTTTCTGAGCATGATTATAATCTTCAATTGAAATTTCAATATCGGTTAATTTACTTTTAAAAGCTTCGATTGGTGGCAAACATGTTTCATCAAATTTTTCTAGTCCAGTAATGTAATCATATGGAAACACACCTTTTCTTAGCACCAAGTCCATTTTATCTTCTGGCACAATTTTTCTTGTTTCCTTCAAGTATTGTCTTCTTAAATTAGCTGTTAGTTTGCTAAGGCTGGATTGCATAAATCTATAAGAGTCCACGAATCGAAGCTTAATTTTGCCAACAGTCTTGGAAAAACTAATATAATTCTCTAAAGTGGTGGCCAAAACATCAATTTTCCCATCATCCCTGCCCAATTCCGGAATAATAAAATGTGAATCATAACCACTAAGGTTATGCAAAACGACTGGAATGAATTTCGGAAGTTTATAATTAATATTACATGAATTGCAAGCAGCCCATCTGTAATAACCAGTAAGATGATCATGGTCATGAACTTTATGGTTCTCAACAGTAAATTCTTTTTTACACAAGTAACAATTAGTGGCATTGATATATTGAATTTCCTCCTCTTCATCTAGAGGAATCATAGGGACAATATTACTGTACACTTCTTCAACCTTATCAGCTATATAATACAAGTTATCTACAAAATGTTTAGCAGCATCCTCACCTCTGTACAAAATTGGGGTTGAACTTAAACCAAAATTTTTCAAATGTTCTTCTGACAGTGTGGATTTAACAAGCAAACAAAAACTGTTAGGTTTATGCAGCTGGTATTTCGTCCTACTGGTAATTTCCCCTTCTGGATGTTCTTGGGGTACCAGTGTAGACTCAAAGTCTGCATAAATTACAAATGGTACCCTATATTGATGGCTAATCTTTTCAAATTTTACAATAGAGCGAGTAGGTGCAGGCAAACTAATTTTGCATTCAAAATTTTCATTACAGAGTCTTTGGTGTTCTTGTAGCCACTGAGCACCTCCTCTTCTTAGCTCCTTATTTACAAAGCAAAAGCACCTTTTACAAATTGTTTTTTTACATTTCCTTTTGGACAACTGTTTACCTACCAAAGCTTCAAAATCTTTTATGTACACATAGTGTGAAATTTCACCTTTAGTTATTAATAACAAATCAGTATGGTTCCTAAGTTCAGTTTTAGTTACCCTTAAGGGGTACACATTATTTGCATCATCCAAACCAAAAATATTTACACTAACACCGGGATTCTTCTTTTCAAATTTACAAATGTCTTTAACACTTACAGGGTAAGACAGTCCTTGGAAGTTATATCTATTATTTATATTTACATAGTGTCTACTTACTCTAGAAGGGCGCTGCTCTGGCAAAATATATTTACATAACATAGCATACTTAAAACACTCATTATCTTCATTTTGTACATTTATACATGCTTTCGTTTTCTCAATGGCTTTTGGTAGAGGGACGTAGCTGCTTCCTCTCATACCAAATCCGTGCTTATGCACTCTTAAATCTAAACCCTCTACAGATGTAAACATCCAACCTGACCCTCTCCCCTCATGTTCCTGCAGTTTTGTTAAGAGTTCTTCCAAACATTCCTCAACAATTTTATTTACATCAGAAGCAAACATGAAAGTACGGTTTTTCGTTATAAACCCCCTCACTGTTGTTTCACCATCCGTATTAGTAAATAACGCATCTAAAACTAAACCAAATTTTAAAAAATTTAGTCTTGCCAATTCTTGTCGCAAAGTTTGCCCAATCAATAATTTTGCTTCAGTTAAAAAATTTTCAAGATCAAGCTGTACATTACTTATTTTGTGATGGATTACCGTATGTCCGGGGAAAGCTGTTGTACGTATCTGGTTCATTCCTTGTTCCATGTCCGTGTCTATGTCCATGTCGGTGTCCGAGTCTGTGTCGGTGTCCATGTCCTCTGTAGGTCTCCTTCCAAGTCCTGATGGTCCGGCGCCTCCAAACTGAATGACGGTTGGCCTCCTCCTTTGCAGCAACTGCAGCTCGCTTTCCCAATCGTCCAGTCTTCTGTGGTCTTCTGATAAAAATTTTTCAATAGAGTCCAAATCGTCTTCACTTACTTGCACATTGTCCTCTTCTTTATGCAATTCCAGATGGATTTGCAAAATATTTTCATCAGGGAAAAATTCCCCACAAATATGGCAAAGAAGCATTTTTACCACAAGAGCGTTTGGATGTTTACTCCACAAAGGTTCATCCAATAATGAGAGGCTGGGTTAGCCGACCTGCTTTTATAGCGGGTGGTGGGGGGTGATCTTGGGAAAACCCCCTTCTGCGCATGCGCAGAACAAAATGTAATAATTTCTACATAAAATTTTCATTTAGGACTAATATATAGGTCAAGGTCACCTTTAATATGGTAAAAAAGAGGGAACACTGGATAAGAGATGGTAGTAAGATCGACTTTCTAACAAATACTTTCAATAATATGTTAACAAGTTCAAAAGTTAAATATTTTTATTTTTTTACTGTCCAAATTGTTCAGAATTAAAACTTTTACATATATTTGTTTGAGCAAATGCTTTTGGCACACTTACCACACGCCAAAACTCAAAAAATGTACAGAATTAAGACTGATCTCGCGGGGAAATACTTATGTGACACCTAACATTGGTTATCTGACTCGAATAAGAATTGGTGATATATAACATATTGAATAAAAATTTTATTTTGTATAAATCACCAATACTATGCGAGTCGGACAACCAATGTGAGGTGGCTACATAGTATTTCCCCGAGAGATCAGCTTAATCCTGTACTTTATATGAGTGTTAGCGTGTAGGAAGTATGGCAAAAGCATTTGACCAAAAGAAAATATATTTAAAGTTTTAAGATTAAACAAACTAGCGAGTATAAAAATGAAAATATTTCCTAACCATTGACAACCTGTTAACATATTTCAGTGTAAAAAGTATTTGCTATTGAGTCAATCTTACCATCACCTCCGATCCAGCGTTCCCTCTTTCTTACCAAATGAGACTGAAGCTTGACTACCCGTATATATCACGTTTCCCCCACCACAATTGATTCACAAAAATAGATCAAGGTCATCGGACATTATTATTTTGAGCGGAGGATAGAGCACTAAGTGATATGTTATTCCAGTATCACAGAGTGCTCTATCCCCCGCTCTGTTTTTTTTCCACATACCAAACAGCTAGTCCGTGTCCAAGTCCAATTCACACAACATAAAAACAAAATTTTATCACTTACATTCCTAAAATTTGTTCATTACCATCATCAACCTGCTCAGGACTTCCAATCACTAGACATTCAGAATTATTATTTTTATTTTGCATTTGTCTTTCAAGACATTTAATTTTTGATTCCAACAGGCAGATGTAATCAGAAGCTGCTGTCAGGGTGTCGAGCTTGCTGGAACGTTTGCTCATTTTAGGCACTAACAACTGCAAACGGAACATTGCCGCTCGCTCCTTGTAGTTACGCTTTTGATCCGCCAACCGTTTCATATATTTACTTTTTAAATTTCTGTCCAATTTACCCTTGACCAACTCACTCCTCAAAATACTGTTTTCTTCACCATCATTGGAAGGTCCAGGTTCTGGGGACACATTTCTGACCAACTCACTCCTCAAAATACTGTTTTCTTCACCATCATTGGAAGGTCCAGGTTCTGGGGACACCTGTTGTTCAGGTGAACAATAATTTTTATATTCCACCAGCATCGGAGCATATACATGCCCCGATGGTAAACGCTGAAATTCCAGGTCTCCAACAAACGGATTGATACTGCACATTACGTCTGACAAATTGAAACGTTCAAGGCTGAATGAGCTCAGTGAGTGGCTATAGGAGTTCAGTAATGGTGGGGGAACCCTGTTGTCACATGATCATTGACTGGTTTACCTTGAAGATAAACATCAGTTTAATACAAAATAAGTTTTTTGCTATAACTTTTCTTCACCATCCAGGACACTGGTTTGGGATGTGTCTGAATAATGTTTTTTTTAAGAAAAAAAAACATTATCCCCAGGTTAAGATATTATATAAATGAACTATTTTTTTTTAAATAGCTCATTTATATAATACCCCCCTCCCTTATTTCAAGAGGGTGAAGAAATAATTTGGAAAAACAACATTTAATAATATTTAATTTGGAAAAAGAAAATGTTTGGAAAACAAAATTTAGAAAATAAAACAAACAGTTTTACTGATTGCATTACTCCTGCAAACGCCACACAGTCCTCAGCTTGTTTAAAACTTTAACACGTATCAAGTACCCTCTGTTGGTCATAAATCTAGGAACAATGAATTTTTTAGCAACCCTTACATGAACGTTCTGGTCTTTATGCCTCATCAAAAACAGGTGAGGTTTCACACAAACGTGTGCTCGAAAGAAATATTTTTCACCAGCATAGAGTCTTTGATAACGTACCTTGGGAATCTGTGTGGTTTTCTTAGGGGCAATGTTAAGCGAACATGAATCAAGAGTGCTCCGATTGGATGCTGTTTTGCGGTCGAAGTGATAGCGGCACAACTCCTCGCCGCTCACAGCCCACCTGGTGCATTTTTGATTTACTTTCGCTCCAGTTATCCAAACATAATTACATTGGCGTTTCGGTGCCGCTGCCTTCTTTACTGTTTTTTTCAGACCAGAATTAATTTTACTTACTTTATTGTTTGTGGGTTGCTCCACTTGAAGATCATTGGAAGTGGAAGGGAAAGAAGTTAAATTTAGTTCGGGTTTGGAAGGGCTATGGACGGGAGAGATAGGATCAAAGGTGGAAAAATAATTTTTGATAGGAGTAGATGGCTTGGAAGGTGACCTCCGTTCCTTCGGCTTCTCGAAGATTTCCTCGTCCGAGTCCAAATTGATGGTTACCAGGCCGGGATCCACACTACTTCCACTTGCCACGGTTGTGACTGTTGGTGTTGTCACAGTACACATAGCTGTCACCGTGGTCAAAATTGTGCGAAGCGTAGTGCTGGCAGTGATGGTAGAGGAAGCGCCGGGTCTCAGGTCCACAATAATTTTTTGAGGCGAAGCAGTCGTGGCTGGCGGCAGTGGAATCTGCGAAACATCAAGAATCGGCATTGAAAGGGACGAGGCGGTAGGCATTGGAGCGGAGGTCACAGCAGGCGATGTGGTCGGCATTGGAGCGGAGGTCACAGCAGGCGAGGCAGTTGGATAATTCTTAATGCGAACACCCATGGTCACGAGAGCGGTGTAGAGTCGGCTAGCAGGCTGCAAGTCTGAAAGCAGAATGAAGCAGCTCGCGACCCATTGGAATATTCCAGCACACTATGTGGTGGGGGCAAACAAGTCTGTAACGTAATACCCGGATCTACTTATGTAACCAAGTGGCCAAACGTGCCAATGGAAAAGTACCTGAGGCCTCCACCTCCCCCCTCGGGGGGGGGCGCAGTTTTCGTCCGGAGCAAAAAATTTTTTGGTCAAGGTCAAAATCCCCAAAAAAAAAATTTCGGGGGGGGGGCGCAGTTTTCGTCCGGAGCAAAAAATTTTTGGTCAAGGTCAAAATCCCAAAAAAAAAAAAAAATTCGGGGGGGGGGGCGCAGTTTTCGTCCGGAGCAAAAAATTTTTGGTCAAGGTCAAAATCCAAAAAAAAATTTCGGGGGGGGGGCTCACTTCCCGTCTGGAGTCGGGGGGGGGGGGGGGGGGGTCACCTACCCCTAGGACTTTAACTCTTGGATGGCTGCTACCCTTACTTATGTGTGAATATCAAATAAAGTATTTTACCACTGTCCAGACAACCAACACTTTAACGCATATCGCTCTAAGTCCTGCGAGCTCTCAGGACTTTGGCAAAAATCCGCCAAGTGTTGGCTGACTGTGACTACATGTGGAACAAAAAATATTTTATTTTTTATTCACACACAAATATAGGTCAAGGTCATCCAAGAATTAAAAAGAAATTCCCCCGAGGCCTAAGACCGCCGGCGGTCAAAGGCCTCGGGGGAATCTCACAACTTAGGGGGAGGTGAAAAATAAAAAATAATTTTACTTAATTTTGAGTTTCCATAAGGGAAACATGCTACAATAATTTTGGTTCCCCTAACGGGAATCATAAGGTCATGCTAATCATGACCTGGGCCCCATCTTAACCGATAAACTGACATAAAGCCTAACGTACCGGACAGTGTCAGGACCCGGTGCTTCGTGCTGAAGGATGCCAACCACCCGTATGTTTCCAGTGACGAGTGATGAGGTCCAGCAGCGCCCTTGGTCCGAAAACCTAAGGGTGGATCCCCAGGGGCCTACCCCCAGGCTCGTTAAGCACCATACTACTGTTGTTAAAAAATAATTATTGAGGCATGCTAAGCCTCCAAAAGAAATTATTTTACGGAGGCTTCTAAGCCTCAAACCTAACACTTTAACTGCCAATTTACAGAGGCTAATCCTCCAATATACGAATTTAGAAAATATTTTTTCTTAGGGACAACCTGTGGAAGATTAGTACAAAGAAATATTTTACAACACAAAACTTAAACATAGGGGGATTTATGTTACAAAAAATAAAAAATTTTTACTTAATTTTGAGTTTCCACAAGGGAAACATGCTAAATAATTTTGGTTCCCCTAACGGGAATCATAAGGTCATGCTAATCATGACCTGGGCCCCATCTTAACCAGTACACTGACATAAAGCCTAATGCAATGCACTGACATAAAGCCTAATGTACCGGTCAGTGTCAGGGCCGACACTTCGTGCTGAAGGATGCCAACCACCCGTATGTTGCCAGTGACGAGTGATGAGGTCCAGCAGCGCCGCTGGCACAAGGCCTAACGGTGGATCCCCAGGGGCCAACCCCCAGGCTCGTTAAGTGTCATACTATTGTTGGTAAAAAATAATTCTTGAGGCATGCTAAGCCTCGAAAAAAAATTTAATTTTACGGAGGCTTCTAAGCCTCAAACTTAACAGTATAACTATTTACATAGGCTAAGGAAGCCAAAAATTTATAAAAACTAATTTTAGGGACAACCTGTGGAAGATTAATACAAAGAAATATTTTTCTAAACACAAGACTTAGACTAACACCAACCTGTGGAAATATTAGCACACACAAATATTTTTCACTGCACAACACTTTCACTAAATCACAACCAACACCGAGCAGCAAGCAGCAAGCACAAAATAAAATTATTTCCTAACACTACACATGCCATGCCTTAGACTAGAAAAGAATTCCCAATATAATGCGGCGCCAACATTACATTGCGAATCCTGTAGGGCAGAGCTTCAACCACTCAGCTGAAGTGTTTGAAAGCAACTGCGAGGAAGCTAAGCCTCAGAGAACCGAAGCTGAGCCGGTCAGGAGTGGGGGAACCGGACCTGGTTACGTAAACAGGCAGACCTCGACATGTACTTGTTTGCGGCATTGGACAATCTCCAAGAGCCACACCTGAATACATTACTAACCGGATCTCATTATGCAACACGTGTCAAGGTATGGCAACGCCTCGGGCTATGCCACCTCCTCCTCCCCGGGGGGGGGGGGGGGCTCACTTCTCGTCCGGGGCCGGGGGGGGGGGTCTTGGGACTTAGAATATTTTTGGTCCAGGACAGTTGTAGTATAGAATTATATTTTAGCTTGCCAAACTCAGCACAGCCGGCAGAGACGGTTACGTAATGCTTATATAACAGACTGGTTTCTTGACCAGCTTGCCAACTGTAGCTCAACAGAAGGTAAGTCAGTTCATTGCAAGCCAACAAACACGCCACACCTCGCCGCCGCGGGACTTTTCTGTGAGTAAATTTTCATTTTTCCTTCTTAATAAACTTAGAACGTAATTAATTTTTGTTACACTGCTACACTTACGTTTACTTAACAAATTATTTTCCACTCCTTATTTAATATTTTATTCCTTACTTGTTAAGACTTAGAAACTGAAATGCTGGAAGACTGTTTGATACAAACTTAATTTTTATTTAGCTATACAGGTCTCCTAATATTTTCCTACACTTGTATTTTGCAGGTGTGGCTAAATATTTTTCGCTCACAATTTAATTTTATTCCACACAAGTGGATTTTGAACTTTACTACAAAACTGATCCATGCCCGTCTCCTACAAAATTATTTTTCATTTGGCTCTACCTCTTTTAGTCTTACATTAAGTATTTCTTGGAGTTAAATTTTACACAAGTCTCTCGGTTAATTTTTCTGCACAGTACGTGTTACTCCTTGGACAGTTCCCAGCAAACTGTTTCTACACTTCACAACAACAGTCCGCATTACCCCCTCCACTACTCATTCCCCCACTATAACCCTGTTCCCCCACTACTTCCAGCTAAGGTCCAACACTTGACTAAGTGTTTCAGTTTTATCCAAACCTTACTGTGACACACATCTATGGCTGAAACTTTGCGAGAAAAATTATTAAGAGTAAAATTTTTGCTGGCCAAGCAAAATAATTCTGTTAAGGTGTCCAAGACTTCCACTTTAACAAAAATGAAACGTTGCTTCAAAAATAATCCAAAATTTTACTCAAGGGACACAAATATCACTATGGATGATAAAATGTTTCATAAACTTTTAGACGAGCTAACTTTTGCCAGTAAGGTTACGTTAGTGACTCCAATTCCCGACCAAGTTCCAAGATCACCTGAGAAAGAATAAAAATAAATATTTCTCAGGAAATATTTCCAATCCGAGTTACGGTAAAGGACAGACTCGGATGAGTTGTTGCAAAAATTTTAATTTTTTCTTCCTTCTGACCACTTTACCCCCACCACCTCCTTATCCCCACCACTGAGCCGGGTACCTGGGATACCGTCTGTGTACAAGTCAGTACGTCTTCGGACGCGGCGCTGTTCGGGTCGCGTGTCGTTTGTCGCACTGTCGGGTGTTTGAAGAAATTATTCTTCGGCTCTCAGTCTCTCGGTGGGTAAGTAAAATATAAAAATTATTTTTTTCAAGTGGGGTTGCTGGGACGGGTCAATGACCCCTGACGGATATATTAGGTCGAGAGTCTGATCGCTAGGGAATAAAAAAAATATTTTTTTGCACTTTTGTAATTCCTCGAGAAATTTCAATTTCTCAGCAAAATTTGAGGAATCGCAAAAGTGCAAAAAAAAAAATTTTTCTATTCTTGCGTGACCTTGACCTAATTAACGTCAGTGACGTCATCATGATGACGTCAGCGGTAGTGACGTCACCATGACGTCATTTATGTGACGTCATGTGACATCATATGACGTCATTGGTGCCGTCATTCGTGACGTCATTGCTGACGTCATCACTGCTGACGTCATCGTGATGACGTCACGTCCCAGCAGCCCCACTTTTACACTACTGCCTATACTTATAGGAACAAGTAATATTAAGAGATGTATTGCATGTAAACATCATCATCCCCCCTATAAACTTATTTTTATTAACAAGTCGGTGGAATAAATGTTATTCAAAAGATTTTTGTTACGATTGAGAAAATGATAGCTAATAAAGATGCCAAACCAAACGTCTAAAATGTAAATTTAAATCACACGAGAAGTACAAGTTTTATTGGAGTTTTATATGAACAAGTTTCGCTCTTATTCCAATAATTAGTCCATACGAGTTAAAATTACTCGGCATTTACAACATAAACAAGCTACTAAGACGTCTTAATGCCTTTCCTAGGGGCAAAAAAGCACAAAAACTCCGAACCTCGCCTAAGGAAAACCAGTTCTGAAAGCTCTCATGCACAAGAATTAATGCACTAAGCGGTAATTTACTAAGATCAATTAAAGCAGACGGCCCTAATTGAACAAATTAAAAGAGCAATGTTCTCCGCAAGTAGAAGCAAATGACCGGTTAAACTCGATCAAAACTGGTGTCACTCACCTTTACATTAGTGTCACCTAGTTGGGGCAGACCACTGGCTTTTTGTGGTTCACACCTTAATTGACACAAACGGCAACGAGAGCGCGCTAGATAAGGAGTGCCGTTTTTCCTCCTGTTTCCATCACATAAGTAGTCGGCCCTGGATATTAGGGTCAGACATATGTGATCACATGATTTAATGGACCACTAGCGATCGAGAAGTGTGCCGAGATTTCTTGGCTTGTCCTTTTGATTTTAATGTGGAAATATATCACTTTCGGTGGGAGCTGCTTTTTATATACAAGATTGTCACTCATACATGTTTTTGCTTTTTATGTTCAAACTAGTCTGTATTTCGTGTCGGCCTGTGGGTAGCTATGTAAATTCTTGGTTCATGGAAGCACTGAACTGTAAGGGAGGGGCTGTTTCAGTTGTGCATGTCCCACTTAATACCGGTACTATTGGACATTTTTTATTACCTAGGTTGTGGTATAGATTACAGGTAACTAATTTTTTCTGGTAAACTTTCTTAACTCTTAGCACCTGGTTGCTGGCAATGTAAACCTTGTTATATTAACAGACACATTAATTTCTTCGTGTACCTTCGGTAATGCCAAGTACTCCACAAACACAAGAGTGCATTTTTGGGAAGTCAAATATTATAAATTATTGACTATGCTATGAAATTTGAAACAATATCACTGATTTCAATTGAATTTTTGTCTTTCAATGCAATACTTGGTACCAATATTATTTTATATTAATTTAATCATGTTTCAATTAAAATGCAGTAATAAAATACTGTACATTCAAAAATGTTATTCTCTTATATCTCACATGAAATTCAAAACTTTGTTAAATAATATTTCACATAAAACAATATACAGAGTTGTCTGACAGAGTGATCTGTTGTATTTTCAACCTTTAAATAATTTTCATATTTGAATGGAAAAAGGTTCTTCACTGATAGACAGATACCTTATTCTTTCCAATTTGCATTTTTCATTTACACCAGCCATAAGAAAATTGTATACCTAGCAGTATAAGATATGGGTGCGCAAAATTACAAGACATAAATTAGGAAAAATTGTGATTTATTGAACAAATCATGCTAAATTATTTTACATTCACAGTTCAATATGAACATTAATAACATAGTTATAAAATCATTTGAACACAACTATCACAATTAATTCAGTACCATTAGGAATATTTACAAAAGAGTATCTAAATGTACTGGAAGTTTTTAATAATAAATCTACAATAAAAACTACAAATAAATGGAAGACATGTGGATATATAAAAGCTAACTTAGGCGATAACAGTCATTAACGCTATTATCACAAGGCCTAACATTAATCATTGTACAGAGATAAAAAATGTGATATGTATTCATTAAAACTAATAGGAAAATTGAGCAAATCGTTAACACATAAACTCAAAATAATTAATTGAACACAATAATATAATTAAAGCAATTAATATTTACACTAATCATTGTTAAAGCTTCTTTACCATCGTGCTAAAAAAAAAATTATTGAGGTATATTAAATCGGACAATCGTAAAAGTTAAAGTAAATAAAACATTTATCGGAAGTAAATTTAATTAATTTGTTGAAAATCTATGAAGTTGATTCTTGTATTGGGATTCAAACTATTTTAATATGTTAAGTTTTGTGAAAATATTTGTAAATACTGTACAATGTTCTATTCATAATAAGATTTAAATATGTAAGGTTGATTAAATATGCAAAAATAAAAAGATGATAATTACAACTAATGTCAATACAAAATCAAAAGAAGTAATAACTTAAAACTAAACAACAAACATAAAGTAATATAAATGAAAGACAACGGCACCGTGAGATATCGTGAAGGCTGATCCTGGGGATGATCCAGTGGGAGGATCAGGAACAGTCGAGTGTGGGGACGTCCAGGGGCCTGGAGGTCAAAGTCCAAGCTCCGTCAGTGGAGGTGACAGTCCAAGATGTTCGGTGGGGACGACCAGGGGCCTGGTGATCCAAGTCCGAGATCAGCCGATGTTTGTGGAAGTCCACGATGTTTGGTGGTGATCAGGGATGTAGAGGTCCAAGTCCTAGCTCCGCCATTGGAGGTAAAGGTCCACGACGTTCAATGGGGACCAGAGGTGTAGAGGTCCAAACTGCCACTGGAGTTAGAAGTTCAAGGTGTTAGGTGGAGACGTGGAGTCCAGAGGTCCAAGTCCGAGCTCCGCCAGTGGAGGTGGAAGTCCAGAGTGCTTCGGAAGTTCCGGATATGAGTAGGAAACTCGCATCAGTAGAAGTTCTGGGATGACATCTTAGTGAGGGGAGGCAGGGGGAGTCTGCGCCTCCGGGGTCTGGGCGAAGGTCTCGGCGTTGAAGTCGCCCACGGGGCAGATGTCGTAGTCAGCGGAGGGGAGGAAGGTCCAGGAGAATCTTCCGGAGGCGGTGGCGAAGAAGTCCCTCTGGACAGTGGGGTTGAGGACGATGAGGGTCGCCCGGCCATCCTCGAGGGCTCGGAGGGCGTCGGAGGTCACGTCATCGGACTGGGCGAGCTCCTCGATCATCTTGTTCTCCAGGGCCTCGTTCATGGCGTTCTGCAGCTCCTCAGCGGACTGGCCGGCGGGGACCTGGGGCTCCGCCCTTGGCTTCCGTGAGAACAGCGGCCGCAACATCTGGACAACAACAAGGAGAGGTTAGACAGCGGTCCCAATGGGCAGTAAAAAACACAATGTGATGGGGAGTGTGAATGGGTACGCAAATCTGGCGCATGTGGACGAGTGGGGCTACGGGGGAGCGTGGGACAATAGTGAATTGAGGGAATCGATACGATAAAAAAGCGTTTAGCCACTGCACACAGTGGGGTGATTGAAAAGAATAGTTAATCAATGCTGTACATTGTTATAAAAAGAAACTATAAATTTTTATCAAACAAATAATGACGTGAAAATTTGTATTACATTTAATACTATATGTACTAATCATTTAATGTTGAAGGTTAGTAAATGTCAGACTACAATGTCACTTTCAAATTTTGACTAATGAATTAATTTTCAATTGAATTCCAAAATAAATTATTTTGTACATTTTATTTTTGCTTAACTTAAGTAATGTATGTAATAATGTACATTTTATAAATAAGACCTTCAAAACAAACAACAATTTTGTCAAAATACACAGGTAAATAAGTCTTTTCACTAAATTAAATCAATAATTTAAAATACAGTTCAGTCATAGAAGCAGTTTTAGAAAAATGAAAATTAATACAAGTCTAAAATACAACAGTAGACTTTTAAATTGAAAATTTAATACCAAGTTATTAATAGTAAAAGTATTGATTAATTAAACATTGTTCAATGTTAAAGGTAGGCCTAGTTGAATTTATGGACCAAAATTTAAAGATAAAACTAGGTTACAAGAGAACATTTTTAACGCTACCGGTATATTTAGAATTTACAGTAAAACCAAAACCAAAAGTTAAAAGAATTATAGGAAGTATCCATAAGTTAGCATTTGTTTTAGTAGGCTACATCAGGTTTGTTTTCATATTTTAGAAAAAAACGTTATTGATAAACAATTTTTTATCTAAAATTGTTTGAGGTACTAGGCCTATAATTAAAAGTGCAATTATTACAAATTAGAATTTTTGTATGATTGGAAAAAATTAAAGTGAGTTTTGAATTTGAAAGTGAAGTTATAAGATATTATTGTAAAATATTCAAAGTGGTGATCCTTACCTTTTTCAGTTTGTGGATTTTCCTCGCGAAGAACCTCGACCGGAGGGCGGCGGAGGCGGCCATCTTGTTGCGGCAGTTCTGCTGCTCCTCGGCGGCGGTGGTGATAACGATGCCGGACATGATAGCGGTGATAAGGTGATAGCACGTGGTCAGCGAAAGATAGCAGAGTAGAGCACGAACTGCACAGGGCGAGACACGAGCCGTGAGTGACGACCCAGGGAGGGGTGGCGGCTTATATATCGGCGGGGGAGGGAGCGAGGGCGTGTGGGAGGGAGAGGGAGAGGGTGCAGGTGTGCTCAACACGTGGTGGTGGATGCGATCGTGGGAATCTGTACGAGGAAGAGTTTCCCAGGGGTGGCAGCTGCCGCTCTGGGCCGCGCTGGGCCCGCACCTGCCGCCCGCCGCCGTGACGTCACCCGTGCTGCCGCTAATGACAACACGGGGTACCGGTCCGCCGGTCACCTGTGTCCATTCATGAAGCCCGCGTAATGCGGGTCCGGTTACGCGTCATGACCTACGTCGTTTGTTTTGATGAACTTTGGGGTGGGGGTGCAGTACTGAATTTGATTTGGGCTGATGATAAACTCTTCAAATTCATCAAATCGGTATTGACATAGTACCGTGGGGTAATAACAATTATTATGTTTTTTAAAATACTAGAATACCAGCAAGGTTTGGTCTGAAATTATTGGAGGGTGGATGGAGAAATTTGGGCAAAAGATTATTTGCTTCTCACCTGAGAATTCGTTTACAAAATAAATTTTACTATTGAAAGTAGATCATTATTTCAATATAAATTAATAAAGTGATAATATTATTATTGAATAATATAAAATAGAAATAGTTTCAAAAATCAATAGGCCATTTATCAAACACAAATTTGTATGGTGGTGCTGCAGTTTAGAGAAATAATAGTGGTCTATAAAGCTTAAAAACGAATAAAACACATAGGCCTAATCTTATTTTTTGCGTATAAGCTAGTCGTTTGATCAAAATTTACTAAAACTATTCCTAAATACCCATAAAGCTGATACTTGGTACGGAAATTAACTACAAACACAATATTCAATGGTCATTTAATAATATTTTGTCCCCGCGTTAAGTTTCCTACACCCTTGCAGCCCGGACGGCGCGGCGTTGATAGGCAATCTAGGTACACGCAACAAATTCAACTGCTGGGCTTGACCAGTATACGAAAGAAAATCCTTTTTTTAATAGTTACAAGTATTATTATACCACGTACTGTATTGGGATTTGTTGGTAATTGAGAAACGTTAGTAAAATATTATAACAGAACATTATATTTGAAAAGCTCTTGTTATGTAAACAAACTAGGGACAGCGCCACAACGGCGCCGCGGAGGCATAACCCTTTCAGTAGCACGGCACGGCGCAGCGGTAGGCAATATGGGTACACCTGTGTTGTCTGACCCTCTCTGGCTTCTGGTTTCAGGTTGCTTCGTTACTCCAGTAGTGCTCTAATGTAGTATAGTAATATTACTTGCCCTATTCACATTCTAGAGGATTAAATGCATTATTAAAAACTTAATGCGAATAAAAAAATTATACCTTTATGTTAGGACTAGTTTATTTATACACATTTTAAATTATTTAACATATTGTGGTTCTTACAACTCATAGAAAGCAAATTTGAGTACTCAATTTTAAACTTAAAAAGCTCAAGAATAAACTTTTTTTATCATCTACTGATTACAACTATATAATATGAATTCTAAACTGCAATGATATCAACAAATCTCTAAAGACACCAATGGTTGGATACAAACAGCTTTTCTGTTGTGTGTTGTTTTCACTTCTGGGTTTCTTCTTTCTTTAGCGACATTGGTCTCCTTTAGAAGACACCCCCACCTGCAGACGTGTCTAGACCTGCTCACTGCCTCGGTTGCATCACCTCGCCGACAGGTCCAGACTTGCAAGATTCTCACACCTGGAACTCTGGAGGATTCTCTCAGGGCACAATTCAGCAAGGAAGCTGGGTAGTCTGACTTGTAGATAAATGTTCCTCCTTAACAATGGTTTGTTAAAATTACTGTCCAGAATAATTCTAAAAAAGTCATATAGTGTAAAACATGTTCAAATTTTGAAATCCACAACTAATTAACAATTTAGAACAAAAACACACTACCTTAAAGAAAACCCAAACATTTTCTCTTTCCTAAACATAACAGGGTTAGCGGGGAAACAGGGTGCATGTATGTAGAATTATTCAGGCGTCGGGTCAAGTGTCCGTAAATTCAAAGTTTGTAGCAAAGGTAAAACTTTGTCAATAATTTCATTGAGTCAAAACATAAAATGTAATTAGGTTTTACTCTCTCGCATTTATAAATAAAACCTTCCATCGTTATTTTCGTTATATAGGAGATGATTGTAGACCTACAACAAGTAAATTTGCAGTAAGTAGCCTAATCAATATTCTGCAAATTGAACAAAAAAATTCATTTTTGACCTGGAGCGAATTTATACATAAATGTTTTTCTCTTTCTGCCCTGGCCATTCCTTCTACCTCTTCGTAGCCTTCAATTCCTTGACCATCTGGCACCTTTCACCCCGTAATGGATTATTCGGCCGCATCCCTTGTCCGCGGACCACGTGCACAACACGGGTTGTTTGCTCCAGAAGGAGTTACGTTGAAAGACATTCCTCCGACAAAGGTCCGAGTGACCAAAGATGTTTACCAGGGTCAGTAGCCCTTTGGGGCTGCTCATAACAGGCGAGGGTGATGGGGTGATGGGGTGAGGGGCAATCACCGCGGCACAACAGGTGCCACCTGTGCACTGTGCAGACCCCGCTTGTTGTTCAACCCCGGGACGGGGGACGCCCCGTAACCGATTTGCGTGACTACCGGGGTCGGTCTAGCGGGGCAGCGGGGTAGCGGGGGTCTCTTATTTCATAGGGATGGCGTACATTTTTTGCCGCTTTAGCGGGAATGTAAGAGTTTCCCCTAACGGCGATAAGGTCTACTTTATTTAGATATTTATTTACATTTTAAAAATGTTTATCAAAAGTTGATTATATTACCATATGCTCCAGTCTGTGTACTACTATTGCCAGAAAAAATCGCTCAACTTGCCAAAGATGTTGGCATAAGCTTTTACATAAACTTTCTCTCAGTGTGTAGGCTCAAAATAATTAAAACTGTGTTACAAATTGGCTATAAAATGGGAAAAATGTATTTTAAAATACGCTTTTAGGGTCGTCCACAAATTACGTCATCACTCTTTTGCCATTTTTGCAACCCCCCCCCCCTAAAATCATTCTACCATTATAATTTGATCCCGCCCTATCAGAAAAATTACGTCATTTTTAACAAACCTCAGTTTTAAGTAAAAAAATGTTTTTTTTCATCAAAGCTTACTTCATTGATTTATTATAGGATTTTTTAGTCTTATTGAACATTATTGATAGGAACGAAAGTTGTTGAAAAATACGACGTATTTCTTCAATACACCTTCGTCGGATATGCGTCATATTCAGCGACCACAGAATTAGGTCGCTGGTCATATTCGAAATCCATCTCGTGCCACAGTACTTAACCTGACCTAAATATTATACATATTTTTTAATGTTACCTTAGATAAAGGTTACAAGCTACAAAATTTACGTGCGAGAAGGTTTGCACAAAGTACAAATTCAATTATGTAGTAATAATTTTGTGTTAATTTTCTTATTTCGAGATACTATGCATGATAGAATGTATAAACAATTGACGTTTGTAATACAGTACCGTAATTTAATTGTCCACTACAAATGAAGAATTTTAAATTGGAATTTTGAATAGACATGTTTTAATATAGCAGGTGGGAGAGTATATCAACCCCAGTGCTTAGGGCTATATGACGTACAGTAGAGATATTGTACATAATATAAACATAGAAAATAGGTGAAGTATGTATATAATGAGTAAACCAAAAACAAGAATTTAACATCTACATTTTACATGACTGATCTAATCTTAGACGAAGGGATGCACTCATTAGGGAATATACTAAGATCTTATCTGCTCTACACCTACCAATCCTTGATTACCTACCCCAGGAGACGGGCAGATTGAGGTCCCGAAGACCACCACTGCGGACAGCATCCCAGTTGATGGACTCAAACTTTTCAATCCATACCGACTGGACTTCCTCCTGGGACTCTTTCCAAGGTCGGAATCATTTTTTGATTGCTGACCCAACCTTAGCAGTAAGTGGTATGGATCTTCCTCGTAAGCAGTGGACTGTTCTCAATCGATTCCGCACTGGAGTGGGAAGATGTAATTATTGGAAATACAAATGGGGAATGACAGAAGACCAGTCATGCGGCTGTGGAGCGGACTTCCAGACTATGACTCACATAGTCAATGAGTGCCCTTTGAGTGCTTTCCCGGAAGGGCTGATAGGCCTTAATTGTGCAAGTGAAGCTGGGCTGCAATGGCTTAGGGGATGAACACACAGAACGCGGCGCGGCGCGGCACGGCGCGGCGCGTCATGACGCGTGAAAAACAAATTCATAGTTTGTTATGGAGTTCAACACACAGAGAGCGGCGCGGCGCGTCTTCACTTGGACCAGTTGAGTTTGATTTTTTGGAGCGTCAACACGCGTTTTCGCGCGTCTTCCCTGCAAATATGATGGATGGTGAGTGTTAAACGAAGTGTTTTGTAGGCCTGCACTGTGCACACTAAATGTGAAAGAATGAAAATTCACTCTTTCAGAGTGACTTTTTAACTCTTTGAAAGTAGGAAAACCGAGCCACTCTGAAAGAATGAATATTCACTCTTTAAAATAGTGAACTGGGGTCATTCTTTGAAAGAGTGAATATTTCCACTCAACGAAAGAGTGATTTCGACTCAACGAAAGAATGATTTCCACTCAACGAAAGAGTGATTTCCATTCAACGAAAGAATGATTTTCACTCAATGAAAGAATGATTTCCACTCTAACCTAACCTATCAAATGAAGTCTTCTCACAATTACTCAAAATAGGTACACATACAAAATAAACTTAGCTAGTTTATTTTGTGTTGTTCTTTGATAATGTTTTAGGCTACATTAACTTAGTTAAAATTTGTCCTTTATTTTGTTATTTATGTTAATATTATTCTATTAAAACCTACTGAACTGAACCTCGATGATAACCTACAAGACGAAGTGTAGAAAGGTAAGGTGGCTTTGCCTTCATTATAAGTGATTCTCAGTCTTGTATACTACACAATATCCTGTTAATAATAGAGTATGTTTGCATATAGAACTAAATTACTTCATCTAAACTTAAGTAGTTGTGCTTGCTAACTATTGAGGAAGGAAAGCTTCTGGAAAGAGACACCGTGACGTGACACCGATGCCGAGGAGGAAGATTTTTTTGGAGGTGAATGCTTTCGGTGATTGATTTCAGAGCTGACTTGAAGTTTTAGCCATAGCCATGCAAACACACAAAACGTTTCCCAATACTTAATATAAATAACGCATATAAAATTGTCCCGGAACCGTTAAAGATGGCGGTCTTCTGATTCTGTAAGGAAATCACTCTTTGATAGAGTGACTGAGAAACCATCTATTGAAAAGGTGAAAATCCATTTATTTAAATAGTGGATATTTTCACTCTTTAGAAAGAGTGGAGGTTTTCTGTTCTTTCACGAGTTACTTTTCATTCTTTTGGAATGAACACGCATTCACTCTGAACAAAGAATGACTTTTTCATTCTTTCTATTTTAGCGTGTGGCAAGCGAAGCATAAACATTACAAGAACAGGGGAATTGTGGACACGCTGTGGAATAGGTGACAATGGTAGAATATATTGCTTAAATCTATACCATACTTATTTAATACACTGAGGTTTATTTTGTAATTGGAACTTCTTTACAGTTTCACTGACTTTAAAGTTTTTAGTGTCGTTGGACAGACTTGGTGTGCATGTGTAGTTGTTTGGTAGTCAGGATTCGGGATTGTTTAACGACGATCGCAGTATTTCACATTATAAAACCTACACTTATTTAATACACTAAGGGTTTTTGTATGGAGAACTCCTCCTACAATTTACAACCAAAATTAAAGTTTTTGGTGACGTTGGATACGGTTTGATCTGTATTTGTTTCCGCCAAAAACGAACGTGTGATACTTTAAATAAGTGTTTTCCAAACGCAGCAAACATCGAACCAATTTGCTCAACGCCATATCGGACACTGATTACTGAAGTGAAAAGAGTAAAGACGCTCCGCGCCGCGCCGCGTTCTGTGTGTTCAAGTCGACGCTTGATGACGCGCCGCGCCGCACCGCGCCGCCCCGCGCCGCGCCGCGCCGCGTTCTGTGTGTTCATACCCTTAGCGCCCTGTATTTAACTTTATAGAGAGATCATTAATGTTTATATTAGTTTTATTTTAAATGTAGGCCTATTGACGCAGGTGCTTTGCACTGCAGAACATCTTTTATTTATTTAATTATTATTATCTTTAAGATGGCGGCTGGCTATGACAGCCATACGATGTATATATATACGACGGATCTCGTGGGGAAAATCTACTAATGCCTATTTTTTTTTAAATTAGGAGGCGAATAAGAAAAACATTCAAGTCCGGTGACAACAGCCACTTGGTTGGGTTGGCTGAGGCTGGAGGAGTTGTGGCGCACGTGTCGCTCGCACGCGCAGTCCCATGCGCGCGCGCGGCAGATAAGAGGCAAGTAGCCGATGTTGTCTAGATTCATGAGCGTGCACCCGAATCAATTCCGAGACGGTAGAGCTGCCCGGTGGTAATTGGGCGACCCGAGTGACCCGCGCACCCACGCACCCGCCCCCGCACTCGCACTCGCACACACGCACACGAGCGCCCAGGTCGTGATGGCCGGCGGGCAGCACGCGAAGCTGGCCACCGATCAACAGGGACCACTTACGAGGCGGACAGATCGGTTATGAATGATCGGAGAGAAAATGAGTCTGACTCCTGTGGAGAAAGGGGATGAAGGAGTGGCTCTATATAGTTTCAGAGTCTTCAGGAATTTTGTTTGTAATAGAGTAGGCCTATTCCCTGTGAGGAAATTCGCTTGATGGACATCATGTGAAATGCGATACGTTTCGAGCACCATGGACCATGGTTACCAGTTACAGGGAAAAATGTTTCTATGGTAATGATGTAATTGAGGCATATATTGTTCGATAACTTGAGTACATTTTTATAAATTTTGATCTTACTGTATAATGAATAAATGGTTGCTTGAAATGTTACCCCTCTGGCCTTCCTATGACTTGTAAGTAAGCTGTATAAGCTTGTTGGTCAAAGATGAAGCACACAAGTATTCAAGTATATATATTTCTAAATGGCTTTCCTATAGGGTTTTTTTTTTTTTTTTAATTGAGTTTAATTGAATGTCTGTAGTTGTCTACAATAACTATTAGAACAATATAATGTTTGACTTGTTATATATCATTTGGTTTAAGTTTAGTCAAAAAATAATTATGTACAGTAGGTACATTGATATCGTCCTTTGTAACGATGCCTGTTTATAGTCTAATTTATAATGTTTTCCATTAGGCCTACACTTATAAGTTAAAAACTGCTAGAACAGTTCGGAAAAGATTCTGCAGCATATTGTTAAACCAGCAAATAGTGGTGTTTGAAGTCACATGAAAAGGTATACTTAAGAGTTGGATGCAGAACCACAATTGAAATTAGCAGCTGATAGTTCGTAAAAATAAATATTATCCTATTAGTAAAAAACCATAATTATATTTTGGTATATCTTAATCAGCCGCTAAACTTATTTTAAAGTTTGATTGAATAAAATGAACTATTGAAAATACAGTATCACGATCGATTAATAATCACAATAAATTCGGTCATTCGGAGTAAAAAAAAACTCGCGTAAAAAAAGTCCTTAGTCCAGCCCAATCAAAGGAAAAAGTCGCCTATTTTATATTGATGGTTGCAGTGAAGTTATGCAGACGTTCCCATTTTTAAAACTAATTTCTCACCACCTTAGTAAAAAAAAGACGTCATCTAGAATAACCACTTAAAACGGAGACCCGATCTTGAAATAACCCTTCACAAACAAACCTAATTTGAATTTAAATAGAAGTGTTCCGCTGTGAGTTCATCAAGGGGCATTTCTATGCGGAAGGTGTCCATTGTAAGTCTACCCCGATGGGAGGCCAGAAACAGATCCTAATTAAAAACTCACCCCAGTGAAATGTGAGAGCCACCAATCCGGGCCCAGAAGCCGTAGAACGCACCCTTTGTGGCCGCAGCCATGGGTTGAGTAAGGGTTGGTAACAGGACACTTCTTTGTCACTGTTGCGTCTTTTGTGACGAAAACTTGTCTGTCGAGGTTTTAAATAACCTTTCGGATCCTTGTAAGAAAAAGATTTGTATAGAAGAGGTAAAGGAGGACAGTGACACGAGTTTGTAATTTTATACTTTTCAGTCTTGGCATAGAATTTTATGGTCATCTAAAGATCTAGCAAATTAGGGAGTGATGGCAAATTCATAAGTCTCATTCCTAAGTTAAAATTATTGTTAAGAGTTGTTCTCAAGTTTAATTTCTATAAATCTCAGGTTAGTCCAAATATAACACTGTAGTTAGTAGTTTTCATTACTAGTCTTGAAAGTGACTTATTGCGGGGAGAGATTGCAACGTGCGAGGCGAACCGAGCGTGGAAAAGGATATCGAGCCCTGCAATGGCACTTTTGAGACGAGTATTGAACATTATTTTCATTACGACATCATTACATTATTTTCATTAATTACATTTAAGAAATTGTAAACAACATGAATATTTTTTTCTGTTCTTAACTTGAAAAAGCCATAATTAAATTAAAATTAAAACTCTCTTGGGAATTATTAGCATATTTAATTTGTTTTAACTCTAACAGTTTCGGTGGCATCTTTGGCCACCTTCATCAGAGACATTATTTACGAACTGTTACTGTTAGAGTTAAAACAATTAAAATAAGCTGAAAATTCCCAAAAGAGTTTTAATTTTAATGAATATTTTTGTTTATTCAACTTAGTATACAAAAACCGAACTCATAACGCTGAGTTTCTGTGCTTATGTCGAGGTACATACATACGCACGGAAACTCAGTGTTTTGCAACACCTGATCGGTGTGCATTATTTGCAAAATCACATAACGGTTACTTTCCGTGCACCACAAATGCACAGAAAGTTAACGTTACGTAATTTTCCAGTGCAGTAGCGAGAACAACCTATTTTCTTAGCAGCTCATTTACATTTAGAAAGTGTAGGACTTTCGTGTGTATATAATGAAAAAATGTAGTGTAGATTGACAGTTCTAATTTCATGAGTCCCGATGTGCAGAATTTTAAATAAAAACAAAACACCAAATTATACAAAAAATATAAAATTTAAACAAATAAAATCAAACTTAAGTCCCATAAAAATTGAGTAGCATCTGTAAAATTATAACTGTTGATTTCATTTGTCATTATAATCATAACCGTGTAAAGAATTTAAAATTTAACCAAGCTGGGCTTTGTAGCCCTGGGACTTGCGAATACTTCCCAGCAGCGACTAGGGCACAAACTTTCAAACGATGCTCCAACTTCGTTATGTTAACAAACACAATTCTCGAATATTACTGGTAAATTTGTTGTTTAAGTGTGGCCAGCATTGCAGTGAATTGTGATGGGAATTGCCTACCTCTCTCTGATTCAGCAATTTTCTAATCTTTTGTTGCTATGATTTGTTCTTCATAACAGGATCCCGTTTATTCAAAAATACCTTCTTAAATTTATATCATTGATGGATAAGCGCAATAATCGTCTCATTCGGAAATTGACACATGTTAACATTTGTTTTTCAGTGCTACATGCTTTTTCATATACCCCTTGACCTTCCTCCTAGATTAATTTACAATAAATTATGACTGTAAAAGAACGGAACAAAATTATTTTCCTATTGGAAACTTTCCCAGATTTAAATAACAATTTTCCTATTGGAATTTTTTTATTAAAAAAATGCGTTACCACGGAAACTTATTAAAATGACTGTAAAACAGCAAATATCAATAACTTAAACAGCAAATTATTTTTATCACAACAGTGCATTAACACGATTTATCAGTGGCATCTTTACAAGAAAATTCAAATACTGTACAACTAAAAAAGTTGGACTTCATTATTTGTGTGGCTGGTGTTGTAAGTGAGACTGTTAGATTATGAAACTGACGCGTCCATTTTGAAGAAAAGCTTATTTCAGGTATGAATTATAACGACAATCACCTATTAGATAACAACCAGCAATAGCTGAAATGTAAAACTCATAGAAAAGAACGATTTACTAAGTTAAAATAAAATAACACTTAATTACTAATATGAAAATAAACACTGCCGTATACAGTAGGGTCTGGAAATAAGAAAGTTTTATGAGTTTTACATTTCAGCTAAACTATAAAACTTTCTTATTTCCAGACCCTACTGTATACGGCAGTGTTTATTTTCATATTAGTAATTAAGTGTTATTTTATTTTTAACTTAGTAAATCGTTCTTTTCTATCTTTTTTAACCAGTTTCAAAACAATAATGCTTTCTTCGTAATACTAGTAGGCCTATTCCACCTTCATTGTTTATCCATACCTCGTTTGTCACCGCTGCCCCTCGCGCCTCCTTCCCACCTCAGCACACCCTATAACTCGTGTTTTACCACCACATGCTACACCATTGCTACCGTCCATCAAACAGAATCTCTTCCGCCACAAAAGCCTTTACTTTAGCCTTTATCGAAGACGATGCGCCCATGTCCCGACACAAGACGGCATTGTATGTTTGGATATTTACCCTTCCCCGATCTCGCATATTTTTTACCAACGCTGGAGAAATAAACAATCCTTTTCTATTGGTGCTATCCAAGCATAACTGCTCATTCAGTGGTAATCCTATCCAGCGCCGTGCCGCCTCCTCGCCTCCTCACCTCCTACTCATCGCTACCTCAGCCTCAGCACATCGCGGCATTGTTGCTGATGGAGCCGTCTGTCAAGCGTTCGCCCACAAAGACTCGGATCTATCTTTTATTGGAGGAGCGTAAAAAAGTTTAATATTGGGTTAAACTACTGGTATATTTAGCTAAGGGTTCATCCATGGTTAGTTAAAGGGTAAGAATCGGAGTATTACTTTAGTACCTACCCCACTTGGAAATAGCATCAATAAAATGCAAGGTCTGTGGCGAAAAGGTATAAAATTTTAATAGCAATACAATGCTCAGATTGTTAAGATTATGCTTAGAATTCATGCATTTATATATGCCTAATTGAAATTAGATTTTTTTAGGGTGCATGCGATTGAGTTTGATTTTTATTGAAGACATTCAACATATCGGTAAAATACAGTAGTACTAAATTGCGTTCATTCGATATCACTGTTGCAGAAGAAATGAATTTTATAATAAAAAAGGGGTTAACGGTAGCCTATATTAAAATATTATAATTATGTTGAAAATAACATCAAAATTCTTGGCGAATCAAAGAGAATTTTCAACATGTTACACACATTAATAAAATGTCATATAATTCAAAATCAAACTACATACAATAACATTATTAATTTTTTCAATTTGTCAAAGTTAGTGCAGTAATTAAAATTAAGATATCATACAAAATAATAAGTAAACTTTTTTAACAAATAACAAAAATTTGCTTTAAGGTTTAGTAAAAATACCACAGAAACAAAGTAATAAATGCATACCAACAGTATCACCAGGAAACTAAACGCATGCTTCATCCATTTTTAAATGATACGGTTTTCAATACTGCATACTTAAAAATTTAATTGAATCTTCACAATGTAGAACTCTTTAATAGCTTGGATTGCCAAAGATAGACGCACAATTCGAATACCATATATTATCATCATTAATAAAAAATATTGCCGATATCTTAACTGAAAAAGTTTTTATACATCTACGACGTTTTTTTATTTTCTGATGTATAAAATAAATAAATTAACTATTGTAAGAATTTATAAAATGGAGTAGTGTTTGGATTAAAAATAGTATAGTAATAATAACTAAATTGCAATTCGTTGTAAATAAAGTTTATATATTTTCTTATCAAAATTTTCTTATAATTTTGGAATATTAATAATAATGATACGCATTATCATAGACTCTATATTACAGTAGGTATAGTAATCTCAACGTTTCGTAGGCTCTAACCAATAACAGTTTCTCAAAAACTATGATTATCCAGTAATTTATCTAACGATCCAGACATAAAATTGTAATCCTATCGCATCGCATCTTGCGGAGCTTCCTTGTATATTCCGACTTCTAAAACTCCCATTTACTTTTTCCTAGTTACGAAAAATTTACACCGCCAATAAACATTATTACCTAAGCCCCAGAAATAGGCGACAAGGGGTCTACCAATAAAACGGAAATACGAGCCTCAAACAAAATATAAAACCGAGTTGGGTTTCCCGAAAGGCGTTAGGGCAGTCGGCTCGGTCGTTACGAGAAAGATACAATAGATTTGTCGTGAAGCCATTTTCGAACTTAATAGCCTTGTTGTGCCATTAGCCAAGGACGATAGTCGCTTGTCCCGGGTAGCCATAACGATAAACGAGGGGATTACCATAAGAATCCGTTAATTAGGGGTGAGGGTGAGAACACCTGCGCTCCTGATTGTCAGCCTAAACCACCCAACACTTCACGCTATCACCCTCCCCCCCCCCCACCCACCGGCAGCAAATCCCACCGGGGGATGGACTAATTTTACACCCCAGACATATCGGCGAGATGCCTGTCCGTCTCGGTTTTTTAGGCTTTGTCACCCTTATACGCACGCCATATAAAAACGAAGGATTGTTTAGACGTGGTTTCGAGTTTTTGCTCAATTAAAACCATTAGGGTGGCTGGATGAAAAAATGGGTATTAATAAACTGAATTAATTATAGGTTAGTAATTATTTTTCGGTTTCTTTTAGTTTGTAGGCCTACTATAATTATTATTTATGCATCACTTATCAATACAATCAACGAATCGGTTGGACTATGCACCAGTGGTTCATTTTATAAATGTAAAAATATTATTTGGCTAAGTATTCCAAACGAATTTATAAAAATAGTCAATAGTTTTAGTTTAAGAGGGGCTAAAGGGCCGCTCTCAGAACGTCATGGAGTGCTTCACCACTCTGTTCTGTTGGATAAACTTTGATCCATTATAAATTGATATGTATTCAAACTAATAAAAAAACTTAAAAACATCGAATGAATAGCCCAAGTCTTTATCTTTCACTTACTTTTAACGGACCTAAAATAAAGGTGAAAATGTGGAGCAGGTGAAACACTGCACGATGAATTTTTGACCCGCAAGACCCCGATACTGACATCAGCCTCTGTCGGCAGCGCTGAATCTGCTGGGCGCGCAGGCTCAGAACGAATCAAAGGAATAGCATTTATTAATTAAAAATCTACTTTCCGCTGCCCAATCTCCTTCCAGTCCTTCCTCACCATAAATCTAACCGAGCCTCGGGTCTCACACGTGCTGAAGTGTAGCAGCGTTTTTCTATCTACAGTGTTTTACACCGAATAGGCCTACTAGATATTGTCTCTCGACCTCAGTATGCTTGAAAATAATGCGGAACGTATTCAAGTAGTTTCATCAACGTCAACGTCCACTAGGACTGACCCTTTAGCCCCATCTTAAAATAATATTGAAAAAATATGTTTGCTGCTAAAATGATTGTATCTGATCCATGTATCTACTATTTGTATAGTGAGAGTTTCGTAAAATATATAAAACAATATTTGAAAAGAATGTGCAATTGCAATGCAAACGTTCTCATTTTGGGTTACATTCTCACAATATTAATATCGTTGGTGAGGAGAGGTATACTGTACTTTTTAGACCATGCCATATTGCAGTAGGCTACTGATAACTCTTTGCCAACATTCAGAAAACGCCTGCAATGCGAATAATGTAAAAGAACTATAATGGGGATAAAATATTTGTCCAGGAAATAAGAAGCCAACGATGCGGTTATTAAGCAAGCAACAATGGAAATTTAACACCACTTGAGTGGGTTCCAAAACCCCGGAAACGAGTAAAAGGACTTTAATCACAAAATGAAACCAAACAAAGTGATCTTTTCAATACCTCAAATCACAGTTGTGAAATCAGATAGACAACTCGAAACACCCACATCCACTGAATACAAAGTGAAGAATCAAAAGAAGAGCGGCCCTCACAAAAGCGCCACATTCTCCAAAGGGAATCTTGCACAAACCATTAAGGAATTCCCCTCTTTGTTCGTATATTGCGTAACAATCAAGGGACCTCTGAGGGCCACAGTGTCCTTAGTAGCGGATAATAACGTCTTAAACAGACCTCTAGATGCATCTCGTAGTCGGGTTGCCGGATCCCCACTTATCTGTTTAGGACAGTGGGCCTCGGCTTTGTCCTCGACTACCTGGGCCTCCCTTGTATTTGTTGCCTCGTTTTTTGCCTCGTCCCCGTGCACGTGTTCCATGGTCAATATGCCTTCAACCGCCGCCCGAGACCCTCCAAAGGCCAGCCTCCCCCGGCGACGAAACGGGCCGTGAAAGCCAGATTAGAGCGGTGTTTTGTTTGCGGATAAGACGGTAAAAGACACTTTGGCCGAGCCGGACAACGGCCAGTGTAGGTTTATTTATGTGAAGGATGGTAAAGGCTCTATTCTCTATTGGTGTTTTTGAACCTTTGAGTAAGATTGCCACCCGATGTCAAACAAAGATTAAGTCTTGGACAAAATAGGGCATTCGATCAAAGTAGGACCTTTACATAAATAGGCCTACTATAAGAACATGGATGATGTGGCTAAGTGGGTAAAATTGTGTTTGACAACGTTTTTATGCTTAACCTTGTTTGTCTTTATAAGGTAATGGTTACTAATATAGGCCCTACCCGATGTAAAGTAGCAAAGTAGCTGAGATAGTTCAGGAATAAATTAATTCATCGTAGCTAAACGCCGTAAAGACAAAAAAGTAGATTATGAGGTATTTCTTTCCTTTATATGACCACTCTTTTAAATTCAGTTCAATCGGACATAATTCCTCAGGAATTTCCCCACCTTCAATTTATGTTTGCTAAAATTACAAACACTTTTTTTATTAGCATGATACGAATGGTTTGTAATCACAAATGAAAAACAAACGTCTACAACACTGTCTACACACGACTACACA
This sequence comes from Neoaliturus tenellus, assembly GCA_030545055.2. Lineage (NCBI taxonomy): Eukaryota > Metazoa > Arthropoda > Insecta > Hemiptera > Cicadellidae > Neoaliturus > Neoaliturus tenellus. The sequence goes on from CM061533.1 coordinate 233,785,967, forward strand.
TTATTATCAGCATTGCCTATTTATTACCTGCATGTATTAGCCTATATTTATTATCTGCATGTAGCCTATTTATGTGCATGTACGGTAAGCTAATTAACTGTGTAGTCCTACTAGACACAGGAATGTTTTAAGCTTGTTTATATTAAGTGCTTTTAATACACCGACTGACAATGTCTATTGCAATATTGTGTTTGCTTAATGACAATAAACGATGATTATTTGATTATTATTATTTGACTAAAAAATATATTGACGCTTATACTGCAAAGAATACAGAAGGTAAATATATGAAAAGATTATGGATAATGGCACAAAATTTACAGTTTGACCTACGTAAACTATCACACATTAATTACAACAAATATTGTACACACCAGAGCCATCAAACTTGTTACAGTTTTTTTTATATTTTAGGGTGAAAGATATTGCTCATCGTGTTTTGTGTTCTAAAGGCTACAGACACGCCATATTTCTTAAATCTGTTTTCAATCGTTTGTGTTCTTTCACCTGTGTATGTCCCCTATGGTCCTGTGGATGGCCATTATCCATATTTTCATATATTTACCTTCTGTATTCTTTGCAGTATAAGTGTCAATATATTTTTGAGTGTAGTTTGTTTTTCATTTCTGCTAACATTATACACACAACATTATTAAAAATAACACATTCTTCATGGAATTCTACAAGTGTGTTTTCCAAACACGGAATTTGTGAGAGAGTTCAATCCATGGCAATAACATTCGCGATTAAACATCAACTACAACCTTTCAAACGACTTGTTGCTTATAAAAACATCACTCGTTGGCAAAAAGAGAATGTCCAACATGGATAGGACAAGCGATTGCATCTATGTCTAATAAATCTGCGTACGGGCAGGTGCGCAATTTCTACTTTATACTCGGTGGCAGCCAGTATTTATTGTTGCGACAACATTCGACGCTAGTGCGCTAGACCACCGGAGGTAGATGGTTGCACAGATAGCAAGATGTATTACTTCCTATCGCTGAAAGGTTGGTGAAGTAGTGAGTCATGAAGCAGCATTCTAATGTGGCGGATTCGATCGGCAAACAACAACTGAGTTATTAGCTTCCCTTTAAACTATCAGCGATTTTATACTACATATAATACAAATTGTTACAAATGCTCTTAGTGTAATTAAAAAAAAAACTAAAAGAATCATAAGGTTAACATTGTTTTATCACGGTTGCTTACATTTGCTATGTATGATAAACTTTTCTACAGTACCGCATATACAGTATATGTAGGCCTACGACACTTGTATGTATGACACAACTGTATATTTTAAATTGAAACATATTTGTTGACCTTACTACCTGGGGCTCGAGCATTTGCTTGGTAAACTCAAACAAGGATATTCGTATAGTAATATCAGTTACAGACAGTGCGCTAAAATGCTAAGTGCGAAAAGGCTTTTTTGTTCAAGACGAGCTAGTTCGCTTCGCTCACTCGCCTTTCAGACTGTTTCAATCGGTGTGCTACACTCTGGTGTCCATTTTTTGAAACACATGTTGAATCTGTAACACGCGGCCACCAGCACAGGATAGAAATTCTATTCTGTGCTCGCTGATGGTATAACACGTGGATTCTAATAATTTAGTTAACTGCTGATGTTTTCATGATTCTTACTAAAGATTCTGTTTTTATATTCCAATGAAATTCCACAAATTGGTTACCTGTATACTTGTAGTTGTGTTATACTTTTACATGACTTTTATTTATCTAAATGTTCATAATTAGCAGTATGACGTAGCCTATGATTAAAAAAAATTATAAATTATTTTTACCATGCAGTAGTTTAGTAATTTAGACCGGCTGCCATGCAAAACCCACATGTTATATTGGAACACGTGGTGTACACTTTGACGATTGAGTAATCTGTTTTCATGTTTTCTTTGTTTTGATTTTTAACTCCACAAGACCAATGTTAAATTTTTTTATTTCAATTAAGGATTATAAGGAAATAAGATTTTTCCTGGCATAGAGACCTGTACTTTTATCATTTTTATCCCAGAACTAAGTTATTTACAAAGTTTGAAGGAAATCGTTCAAGCCGTTCTTGAGGTCCGTATGTGTAAACATACATACATACATACAAATATATCTTACTCGTATTAGAGTATACGATTTACTCTTATACCCTCTTATATATATATAGGCCTACTCTTACTTTTGCTTGGTAAACTCAAACAGGAATATTATTTATAGTAATAATATCAGTTACAGACAGTGCTGTCAAATGCCCATTGCAAAAAAGGTTATTTCTTGTTCAAGACGAGCTCGTTCGCTTCACTCATGTACCGAAAACATGTCTTACAATATTTTTTTCTGATGCAGAACATGCTATTAAAAATATGAAAAGTATAAAAAATAATATTTTAAGTTATAACATTGTGAAAAAAATAAAAACTATGTTTTTGGTAAGTTTTAGTCATTTTCTAAGCAATATAACTCCTGAAGTTTTCAACGATTTTTACATCACTTTGAAGGGCATATCAACTACCAAAATATAATTAGAATTAGGTTAAAAAAAATTGTCAAAGTTTAAAAATTAAAAATAGGTACAATTTTCTTTCTATGTTTTTATTGGACTATTTCTATTTTTTGACCCATGAAAGTTACAGGCATAAATCTACATAACAATTTAGCTACATAGGCCTTATGTCAAGTGTAAGTGGTAAAAATTTCAAAAAACAGTCAACAGTAGTTCCTCAAAAGAGTTTCTCAGATATATCAGTTGTAATACGAAAAAAACACAAAAAATAAAACTTCCAGAAAACAATATTTGGACAAAACAACGCTATTCTTTAAAAAAGTCTAATTTTTTACAATTTACTATCTATTTTTATTATACAAGTAGGCCTATTTATACAGCTTTATATCATATACCTATTGGACTTTACATACAACGGTAAACAATATACATAACAAAAAATCAGACTTAGAGGTATGTTTATTGTCCGTTTTTACTCAAAATAGGCTATCACAAAACTTTTTTTGTGCGCTTATAAGTTGGAAAATTAATATCTGTTACAGTTTTCTTACGTAAAAAGACCTAAGAGACATATAACCTTTTGCCATTTTTGTCTTTATTGGTAGCAAATACCCTTAAAACAAATACTATATATAAAGGGTTGTATCCAACTATTATTAGATGTAACATATTTTATAAGTAAAGTCAACGTTTGAATGACGTTTGAAAACTTTAAACCTCAAACTTCTCAAAAACAATTTTTATCAGTTTGTTCCTGCATTCATTTTTTGCTTCAATCCTATGTGTCCTAGTATTCTTTGAAAGCTATATCTATGGAATAGACCTCACAGTAGGCCTAAATTGATTCTCGGATTTTGTCTAGATTGATATGGCAGCGTGAATTAAAACGAGGTCGAGAGTTAGACCTAGTTAGATCACTGATTAGATTATTTATAAACATAATTCTAAGAGTCTTTATCATTACCACCCATTTTTACTTTCTCCCCCTATACCATAGTATATGGAGAAAGTATTGTTTTCGTCAAAATTTTCGAATTTGAGTTGTTGGTGGATTTATCCATTATGGTTCCCCCTGAGTCCAAAAAAGTGGTTTTCGGAGTGATGTCTGTGTGTCTGTGTGTGTGTGTGTGTGTGTGTGTGTCAGGATGTAAACAGAGCTAGAGAATGCCCTAATGGTCCGATTTTAATGAAATTTGGTATACAGGTCCAAATCCATGATAATTCCAGGCGTTTTTTTTCATTTTTTTGAATTTTTTATTTTTAAGGGTATTTTACCCCCAAAACCCTCAAAAATCGTCAAAAATCAAAATTTCTCAAAAACGGCTCTAACGATTTTGATTAAAATTTTGTGGTTTATTAAGCTTAAAATGGTGGATAAAATGACACCACCCGCATCTCCGAGAAAATGCGCGTTCAAAAGTAATGGAGTAAAAAGTGTTAAAAAAATCAATTTTTTGGATTTTTAAAATAGCTGTTGTCTCGAAATAAATTTTACTTATCACCATTAAATCAAGCTCAAAAAACTAAATAATCCAGTACTTTAAATTATTGCTCTACGTCAAGTGGTTGAGGAGAAAATACAATTTTTCGTTTAGCGGTAAACGCAGTACGTTGTTAAAAGTCACAGATGCGCGTAGGGTCAAGCTTGCGCTGCTCAGCTGGTAGCTATCCGACAGAGTCATCTAGACATTAATGTTTAAAGCTTTAACAAATGTTTTTATATTGTTGGGAGAAAGTATGTGTCAGTTATCTGATACCGTTTATTTCTCTCCTGATCAAACGTTGCTAAAATGTTAGTGTTTAACATATGAGATTAACTATGTTGTTCATAATGGGGTAATAAAATCACACTTGTATTAAAAGAAATTTAGGAGTTATCCATTAAATATATATCAATAATAAATTGATCATTAAACTGTCATGCGATTAGTTTTTGATGTCTTGATTCGATTGATCACAGGTAAAATAAGAATAAAATTTTATAAATATCTATAACAATACGAAAATCCACCACATCCATCCAAATGTTTATTGGCCAAGAGTTTAACTTTTTTACGGAATTAACAATGTAATCATTGGATAAAATCTATAAGGTTGTTTCTGATGATGAAGAAACCAGAATGATTCTGAAAAAAGTGAAATTATAAACAAACAAGGTAAAATGAAAAGTTGATAAACCTTTAAACGAAAAAGTTTATTAACAGTTTAACCACACTTTTTTAAGTTGCTAAAAGTCCTCACAAAAAGCCTTTGGAAGCGTGTCGTGTCGTTTCGTCCAGTGTCGTTTCGGACAAGTGTCGTTTCGCACAAAATCCACGAACATATGGTGAGGGGTAACTCTCTACCTGACGGTTGTGTCCCAATTGCGGTCAGTCCCAATTCCGGTCAGGGGTAAAACTGTCCAGATTGCGGTCACCCCAAAAATGTAGTGGGCTAATGGAATGGCATTTGTCCAGATTGCGGTCACATTTTTGAACTCCATATATTGAGTAGCACAACGAGCGAGCCAGGTAGGCTATGCACAACGACGGACCCATACAGCAGATATGTCACCTGTAGGGGATGCTAACCAGGAACCATGTCCCGCAAAATAAGAGGGCTATGTAAATGTGCAATTGCAAGATGCATATTTTGAAGCGTTTTTATTATTTCATCCATTCGAAATGTGCATTCGAAAGCACCGTTAACATATTGTTTGGGTAATCAATGAAAATTAATGAATTTTTATTTAAAAAAGAGTTTTTGCAAATACAGTAAATCAATGTACATATATTAATTGACAAATCAATCTGTACATGTATACATTTAATAATGGCTTTTTGAACAAGGAACTCCTCCTACATTTTTAAACCGATTTTATGATTTTTGTGTCATTGGATTGAGAAAATTTTTTCGATTGCCGGTATTACACTATCATAGTTCTATGTCACAGATCTGTTATCATAAATCTTGGATCAAAAATATTACAGTGTAATGGGTCAAGTATTATAATAGTTTGCCTTAAACATATTTCTATGATCATATATACTGCTACGGAAAACACTTTTTAAAATTAATTTGACAAACAATCTACCAATTATTGTAATCATCCAACTTTAAATTAATAAAACCAAACAAAAGGTTGTTTTATTCATTTTATCACAAAAAGTGCAAAATTTTTACAAAGTGTAATTGAGAAACAGTTATAATAATATTTTGTATCTATCATAGTTATATATCAAATAGATATTTGTCATAGAACTATGATAGTGTAATACCGGCCTTAGAACAGTGTACATAGTATAATATTAAGTGATTTGTAAGAATTTATTGTCATGTGTTATATGGATCATGTATGTATGTTTATGTATAATAATTGTAATGGATTTTTTTGTGCATTTATTTTACATTTGTGTCTTATGTTTTATGTATGCTATGACATATCTTTTTGTGTTATGTATTTTTTAAATCTGACTTGTATTTTTATTAAATAGCCATTTATAATATTATTAGACTTGATTTGTGAATTTAAAAAATCTGTTTGATAATATACAAATGGCCCTGTAGACAACTACCACATGAGAATATGAGTCAGCAACATATACCACATTTCAGAATCCTTGCTGCTCTAAATATAACTAGACTCGATTTGTGATTATGGTCAAATCACTCTGTTATATAAGTGGCAAGGTATTCTAAGAACGCGACGAAGGGGTCTCTCAAAATGTGACCGCAATCTGGACACCCTTCCACCACCTGAACCTCGACCAGCCCCCATAAAACTAGACTTGACCGCAATTGGGACTGACCGGAATTGGGACTGACCGCAATTGGGAAGACACCTACCTGACAACTAGTGGCGTTTCGTCCAATAAACTTATACTATTGTTTACTTGACAGGTCTACAAAAACTAGTTGAAACTTTGCCTTGCTGGATTGAGGGCTTTCTACGTTCACGGTTGTCTAAGAGGAAATTACAAAATAGTTACAAAATAATTAGTTACAAGTAAAGCGTGTTCATTATTTTAATTTTCAAAACAGTCTTACGAGTACTATAGTTGGTAGCCTATATTTTACGCAATTATTAGCTAGTTCACATAAAACTATTCTTCGTGATTGAAACAGGGGCTGTCGAATCGGGATGTAATAATGGAATCCTTGCACACTTAGCTTTTCGCCTTCCCAAAATACTTCTAGAATTAGGTGATTAAAATAAGTAAAACTATTTGTCCATAATTCAAAACCAGGGCTAGACGGTCAGGAATTCCCAAGTTTTCTGCTGTACGAAACGACACTAACTAATGTGTTTAATCAACTGTAAAAATGAGCTGGCCGAAACAACACTCTTTTTTATGAAAAATGGGCGTTGGACGAAACGACACTGGACGAAACGACACTACACCTTTGGAAGTACCCGGGGGAACAATTCATTAATATGTGCAAAAATGTCTTTAAGTCTTTAAGTTATTCTTAAACATTTAAAGTTTATAACATTAAAAATCGCTTGTTAAAAATGTATTCAAATAGAAACTTTCTTGATTTTGTATTTGGTGAAGAGATTTTTTTTATAAAATTCTTTGCAACGGTATACATCAATAACCATGTATTAATTACCAGCTGAATAGAGAAGGGGATTCGTGTATATAATATACACCCCACATTCGACCCACATTCGAATATAAACACACATTCGAATGGTGCTTTTTGGTGTATCTTCTAGGAAACTAAATTCAAATATACTGCTAAATTGGATTTTTAAAACTCGATAGTGAATTGAGTATTGTAATTTTCATGGATTTTGTCATATTTGTAGGCCTAATTGCTTTATTCATAATATGAAACTAGATTTCATTGGCACAATTTCACAGATAATAAACAGATAGACAGGTTGAATCGAATGGCCATTCACTTTGGTCCATATTTTAAAACTTTCAGATATTGACAAAGCTGTTATTTCCTTTCTTGTAAAGTGGTTGATTGACATTTGGAAGATAATATCTAGAAGTCGAGTATTACAGCTACAGACGCGCGAGTAGGGAGTAGGCCTACTTGTGGACGTAGCATGGAAAGTTGTTTAATAGCTGAAACAAAATCACAGATAAAAGAAAAATTTTATCAACAGTAAAGTGTTCTACCATCTTAAATAAACATGTCAGAAAAATTGAAATTCTTTGACGTATTTTAGCTGAATTTAAATCGTTTAAATTTGTAAAAAACAAAAGGTTATCATAAAAATTGATGATCCCACTCGAGACTGTGTGCGGTCGGACATACGCGCTAAAGATGTTTTGTTTTGTTTAAAAATAGAAGTGATGGCTAAATTTTTTACAGAAAAATCCTATACTCTTATACGAGCAATGTTTGCTTGTTTGCTTGTTTGCTTGCTTGCACAATTATCTCAAAAACGGCTCCGACGATTTCCTTCAAATTTTGGAATATGGGGGTTTTGGCCACCAGAAATCGATTGGAGCTGGTCCCATAGCTGGGAAAAATCCGGTTTTCGCGCTAGAGCCCTTCAAAGATCCCATGTTATCCTTATGGAAATTTTTTAACTGAACAAAAATCAGCTGATAACTGTAGATAAAATAAACCAATGTGTTACATCTTTAACCTGTGGTTTTAGGAAAATCATACCAATGTGCAGCAAACCTTCCACCTGGCGAGTGAGCGGAGCGAACGAGCTTTGTGTGAGAAACGAAAGTAATAATTTTACCGAGCTTAAGCTCGGTCCCCCTGGTACTGCCAATAAATTAAGAATACCCTGCAATAAATTGTAGGCCTATAACTAAACTTTTAATGACTATTGATGTATATACATTAAAACCCAATAATCATTCAAAACTTTCATTCAGTAGCAACCTTCCTCAAGCCTTTCTCTAGTCTAATCATGTAAAATCAAAGATATCCTATGCACAAGTAAGGTATACTGTATTTGTATATGTATGTATGTACTGAATGCACAAAGATATCGAAAACGACTAGAACAATTTTCTTACAACTTTGAAGATAACTTAGTTCTGAGATAAAAATATTATTTATATAAGTCTCTGTGCTGGGAAAAATTTGATT
>CM061533.1:234516247-234554422 GCA_030545055.2 Neoaliturus tenellus
CTGATTTTAACAGGTTTTAATTATTTGTTTATAAGAATTTAGTATGTTTAATAGTAAAATTTGTATATTTGGTTTCTTAGTGGGCTTTTTCATAATACGTTCAATTATTGTACACGCCCTAATGTGCTTAAAAAAACCAAAACAAAAACAAAAAACATACTCCACCATCATTACCTACCACACCAAAATCTACCATTGTAAAAACTTACATATTGTGTTTAACTATTGTTTAGCTCAATACACATTGTTACAACAAACATTATAAGCGATTATTTCAAGAAATTAAACTGTTCGTGGGCTTCGCCGTGACACAATGAACCCATAAAAGTTCATAACATCACCTCCTGACGAACACGATTTTAGGAGTCGTACAATTTTTTACCGGTTTTTGTCAAATTTCGAATATATCCAGTGAATGTCTCGGATGAATTAGCTAACAAAAAACAATCTCCAATTTCCGTTTCTGAATTTTTATCGATGTTTAAGGATTTTAAACTTATAAAAATAACCATAAACCCCCTTAATAAATTTATAAATTTTTCATGGGTGTGAAACTATGATACTCATACTCGCAGTATTCAAGTATATATCTTTATTCAATAAGAATAACAATCTTTCCTCATTCGGGTTGCCTGAATACTATAATACAATTGAATTTTGATACATTAAATATAGTTTAAATGAAGGTTTACATATATAGGAAAGGTTTACACTATTTGGAATACAGGCCTAAATGGTGTCTTAAAATTTTGATTGAGTCTTTGAGAATACTTGTTGAAATTTGAATTAATAATTTTGAAGGCAGTCCGAATTGTTTGCTAAAATTTACTGCTGATTTAGGAATAGTTCCTCTTGCACCGAATAATAAACCGATAACTTCAATTTTTTTCAAGGCTATATTTCTTTTTGTAGTAATTTGTTGTCGGCAAGTAAATATTTTCTTTTTCTGTTTGAATTTGGTTTGCTTGTGTTTTTCCAATTTCAAACCCATTATCGTTACTAGTATCGGTACGTATATCGTACTGTGGCTATACGTAACGAGATACTTGAGAAAAAAGTCCATCATTAAGAAACTCATTCCGTTGCACAATATAAAACTTTTATTTAAAAATTTACATTTCTATGTATTTGCCTTTTTTAGTTTTACGTTTAAAGATATTACTTTTTTAAGATTTTACAAAATATTAAATAAAAAGACCCTGATATTTGAAACAGGGGTAGAATATAAAACAAACAAAAAATACAGGGTGTGCCACGTAAGGTGTTTTTAATTGATTACAAACCAACAGTCTGTCATACAATGTAGAGACAAGATGATTTCTAAACAACGAAATAAGTAACTTCCTAAAAATAAGGCCTAAAATATATAAAAGGGCCTACTATGTGTTCCAAAAATTACGGGTCGCCCTACCGGTTTTCAGTTTCGTAAATTCAAATTTGTTCCTCATATGTCATTAAACGGTCATTATAAAGTACGGTCATAAGATTCATAAGTACGGTCAAAACGGTTTAAAATGCCATTAAACGGTTTTAAATAAATGTCATACCTACGAATATGTTTTTAATGCCCGATATTGAAAATCTCAGTCTTTTTCAAAAGAGCGGTCATCTTTGTACTAAATATCATAATTTTACCGAGTACGCGGTATGACTAATCCCATTCAAAATTCATTTCAATCAAGTGAGTTGCCCGCCAAACTCTTAATTTGCTTACGTGATTCAGAAACGATATTCTGATGTACCAATTAAGCTCAATTTAGTTTATTTACTCGGCCAACCAAACAATGATTGTGCACTGATGTCACTCAATCAGATTCCAGTTAGCTGAAACTATCTATCTAGATAAAACTTTGTTCTAATATGAGAATGTCTATTGGTCAGCTGGAGTAGACTCGAGAAGATCTGTAGGACTGGTGCTGTCATTGAATACTGGAATAAGAAAACCACAAAATGTCAGTCCACAAAGTGTGGGCAACTGTTCTTCTCTCTACTATGTTAGTTGCCTTGGTGGTAAGTGCAATCTATCACCTTTATCAAATTCAATAAACTCTTTCCCATATAGAATTTGAGATTGAAACAATTATACAGGTCTTAAATTTTGAAACATTTGCATTTAAGTTTGATACAATTACCTTTCATGGGTACTACACAATGCGCATAAAATATAATCATTTAAAAGAAATAGCTTCTTTTCATTCGAGTTTTTGACACAAATTTACAATAATTCATGTTCGCCATAACTCATGCAACTATGGTTTTCAAATTATTATACCATTACTTTGTCTTTTTACCAATACTTTACCATCAGCTATTACAAAAGAGAAAAAAATTATAAAAAAGACCTAAGTAACCAGCATAAGTAAACTTGAAATGATTTACAGTTAGTTAAATTATTTTTTATAATTTCGGTTGAGTTCGAAAAAGAACCTTTCTTATAACACTTTGTCTTTCAAAGAATATGCCTACTATGCAACTTTGGGAATACTGTACAACTTTGGCTTCTCAAGATCAAACTCTAACACAACTTTCTCGTGAAATCCAAGATCTCTGATGGTCGTTGCCTAACAGTCTTTACGATATGATAATTACCTGTCTGTCTGAGTAAGAAACCTGAAAAATTGGGTAACTTTCTTCCAAAACTAGGTCAGAAGTACATATCAAATGTATTTTAACTCAAATGTATTCATAAGCCTTCTGCTAAAAGATTACAAAGTCAATGAAGGGTTTCCAATTTGGTTCCTTCCAACAAAATGAATAATAATTCCTTGATCGAGTATTCCTCAACGTCCGCAAATCTACTTTTTAATAATTATACTTTCTCTTATCACTCGAATGGTACGGATATTATTAAATAATTTCTATATTGTTTATACATACCTATATTGTATTTAATCTAGGTTAAAAGATTATCAGAAGGAAATATTTGAATTTTAAAAGCGTCCGATGTTTCTAACAGATATTTATACCACAGTTGTTTCTATAACAGATATAAATACGATAATTGACTATGTAACTTTACCTTCAGATTTTTCTAATAAACCAATACATGTTCTCTCAAATTTGTATGCGAACTAACAAATCTCACATGTGTTGTTGATCTTATCTGAAAGATACGAAAAATTTAAATAAATTTTTTACTTACTTTTTTTCCTAACGTTTTGAATGTAAATGTACTTTTATGGTTTTGCATTTATTTACCCATAAAAACCTAAATACAACCAATGCATTGTAAGAGAAAAGCTTCATGAATTTAGGTGTTATTTCCAGGTGTGCGTTATCGTCTTAAAAAATGACACATATCAAATTGACACGCCTCAAGTAAGTAAATTACCTTAATTTAAAATGATTTTTGTTCATTGAAAATAAAATCATCCCTCTTGAATATTGCAAATTTACTTTTTCTGAATAATACAACTTTTGAATATGAAAATCCCACATCTATCTATACTTATTTAATAAGCTAAGGGGTTTTTGTCTTAAGGAGTCAATTTTTGACTCCTCCTACAATTTTCAACCGATTTTTAAGTTTTTGGTGTCGTTGGATAGGGCTTGGCCTGTAGTTGTTTCCGCCAAAAATTGATAAGAATCTAACTGAAAATAAAGGAGCTATTCACCATTGAAATCTCAAATTTTCCCATTTAAATAGCATTGGGATTAAATTAAGCATTTTAAACATCTGATAATAATCAGTTGTAAATACGTGATGTTTTGGTGATTAAAGAGATTCTCAATATTGGATTAGTCGGATGTAATTGATTTAGAGCTAAAAGTAACATCTGTATTGTATTAAAATAAATTGCTCGATTTCGAGCAACACGTATACTATAGTCTTTTTTTAAACCTGATCCTTCTCGAGAAAATTGGGGTGGGGGAGGGGTTTAAACTGTAAACAAAAAATTTAAACTGTAAAAAACACATTTAAACTCGTAACAAACGTGTGTCGAGTATCAGATTTCCTCAAATAACGTTTTAAATAAGTTACATATTATATCTTTCAGTAACTCCTGGTCAGCTGTTATATTTTTAAGCCAAACCTATTCCTTGTTAAAAAGTAACAGTTCTAAAGTAAACTGATTAAAAAATGTCTGCTACCAATAATATTGTAAAACTCATACACATTATGTTGTGATGTAAAATTACCAGGTGATATGCAACAGTTAAATAAAACAAAACAAAAACAACAACAAAAAACAACAAAAAAACTAAAAGGCTTCAGCCAATGGGATGGTAGCAAGTATAAACAAACCCCCTCCACCATCTCTCCCTTGAAGGATCAGGTTTAAAAAACGGGTTATAGTAACATTTTTAATACCTTAAACATGTTTTTTAATTTGTTTCCCCAGATTTTATGTGACGATGTGTTGGCAATTCTGTATTACAGATTTTCATATTCCATCCAATATTTAACGGATTTTGGTACCTTAGCTAACTTATAGATTTATAAAATTTAGGTACAGTTTTTCAACCTTTGTTCTACACAATTGTCTAAACAAATTGTTAGTTTACTTCCAAAAAAGTTAAGATTGTGTATCCAGATTTATGAAATTATAAAATATTACACAAAGCAAAGCCCTAACGAAAAGAATAAAATTTTATTTTATTGTAAACAATTTGTACTGTAGAAAGTTTTCTAAGCTAGATCGCGTGTTCTTTTTAATTCAAAACTTATAATTGGATATTAATGTTGTTTTATAGAGTTTTTCAAGGCTATAAATATGTCGTTGTTCAGTCAAAAACTGGAGAAAAAACACTTTAAAAATGAATCTATTCATGATTGAGCCTACTTAAACGTCCAGAACAATGACAACTATCCCAATGTACTCCTATTTAGTATTCATTGTATAAATACTTCCGATACAATGGATTCCGATTGTTTTTAGGCGCCTCTAAAGTTACTTCGATATCCATTGTTTAGCCCCTGAAATGTGAATTTAAGACTATTTATAGGTTACTACCATGAACTGTACGACGAGGTATGTAACCTGTTATTAGTACTAAAGTTAAATTTTGGCCTAGTTTGAATAACGGGTTTTATTTACTTTCTTAGATGTAGTGACATATTTTTTCCTTAACATGTACATCCTTAGTATTTCATTAATTTTCATTGGTATTGACCATTAAATTTCGCCTTTTGAATTCCCTACTTCCGTAGGAATAATATAACTAAATTTACACAGACACTAAATAGTTTATAAAATATTATTTGATTGTGAGATTATAAAAAGGATAAAACGTTTCACATCTGACTATTAAAATACTGAAAATTTACTTAGTGAATTAGATAAGAACTGATCTTGAATAAGAATCATATTGCTCCATTAATTTTGACTTACATATGCTGTAATCTTAAGAATGACAATGTTTTTCAAGGGCATCCTGCTTTCCCTTTAAACACCATTCCCTTTAATTCGACACAAAATCACGAAGCTCGGTTCAGTTGTTACTGACAACGCAATATCAACCCTCGGCCTACCAACCACGTATTAGCCTATTATTTATATTATTTGATTCAAGCAAAAAACTTTCCAAACTTTGGTGTGTGATTGTTTTAGTTGTTAGGACATGGGAGATCGAATATTTATCGGTAAAGACATAAAATATTAAGACAACACATTATTACTTGTAATAAAAAATATGCCCAAATTCCGAGCCCAAAAAGGCTATTTAATTTTCAACACGAGCTCGCTTGGTTTGGTCGCTCTCCAGGCCTGAGGAAGCTGCACTCTGATATAAATTTACTATGGACGTATAGTCCATACGCAAAACAATGTAACGCGTTTTTTTTTTTTTTTTTCTATTTCTATAGTTATTATAGGTTTTAGCTAAACCATAGTTTATCGTTGTAGTGTAGAACAAACAAACAGGTGTAGACGTAGGAGTATAGGCCCCCTGACTAAAAAAATGCCCATACGAATAACATAGGCAATTTGAAGAGTTGTGGGATGGAAGACGGATTTTGAAGGAAAAATATTAATAAAATTGAATAGAAACGGCTAAGAACCATTTTAATTTTCACATTTTCACTTCTGTGAGCAGGATAAGCAGATAGGCCTATCTGTGCTGGCAGAGGACGTATGCGAACAGGAGTATTCCTGCGCCAGTTGCTCCCAAGTGCGGATCTGCCGCAAAACACCCCATGGGCTGAAGGAAGTGTTTAGGCTGAGCTGTAGCGGCAGCGCCCCCTACTGCGACCCTACCAGCGGCGCCTGCAGCGCCACCCCCAGCCATGAATGTGCAGACCTGGGCGCCTTCTCATGCATGCAGGTATGTCGAGGTTCGGTACCCCTTACATTACCCAGGGCTCAAGGTTGTTGTTGTTATTGGTGGATAAGGAGACCCCGGCCGAACCGTTGACAACGTCTGCCTCTAATGGCATTTTTCGCAATCCCCCGGAAGTATGGGATATTGAAGGAAGAGAAAGGGTGAGACGCGGGACTGTCCACTTTTGTTCCAGTTAGGGGTTTCTATGCACATAGCATTTCTCCTCACCCCCTGCTGTCTACATAATATGTTCCAGCAAGGGGTTTACATGCAGTTCGCGTTAACCCCCCGCTATCTTGAACATGAATAGATTATGAAGGAAGGGAAACTGTCATAGTGGACAGCCAAAAGACTTTCACAGTGTTATGACAACTTCGTTCGCTGTACCCAATATCAACTTCGCGACTAGTATAGGCCTAAACCAGTTTGAAAGGTGTACTGGGACAGGGCTCCAGGTATAATCTAATCTTTTTTTATATAATCTAATTGCTTTCTTTTTAGTTAAATATTACAAATCAATGTATATTTAGGTTATTGATATTCCTTCAGAGTAATTCACTCGAAGTTAAACTGAAGCTATAACATTAGGAAATTTAGAAATTTTTTGTTTTAATCACGTACATTGAGATTTTCTCCTCGGATATCTTTTCCGTGCAAAAAAGATACAAAATATTTTAAATCAATGAAATATAGTTCAATCAGTCATTCAGAAGGATTCTGTTCTCATCAAAAATCACCCTTTTCCTGGAAATTCAAACTAAGGGGCTCTTATTTTAAAATGCTCAGTGTATTCAGTTTCACACTTTAACTATTACCTAAATCTAACTGTAGTGTCCATCTTTTATGCTTCCTCAACTTATTTGTTTTCGTCTAATTAGATATTGATAATCGGAATATACTGAGAACCCCCAGTGAGTTTGCAGATTAACAGTCAGAAAACAATTTTTGAACTGCTCCATATTTGAATATATTTTAAATGATTCACAATACAACATGACAATTCTACTGTTTGGTCCAGGATGGAGTTTTCGCAGACCCGAGCGACTGCGAGGTCTACCACGTGTGCCAGAACGGCACCTCTCACACGTTCCGCTGCGAGAGTGGGAAATACTTCAATGGCACCAAGTGTGGAACAGCTTCCTGCCGAACTGTTGATTGTACTGGAAAATCCGGCATTAAGGTAATGATTTTATTGAATACATTTTTCTTCGCATTTTAAACCTTTCTTTATATTTAGTCTTTGTTTACGTTCGGACTAGTCGAAAGCCTCTAGTCCTATATATTACTTCTCAGTAAAACTTTACAGAATTAAAATTGAGCCATAAAAATAGTTTTATGTAAGGTGCCCTGGTCAAACATTGTATAAATATTTTTAAAACACAAACAATATTATTATGCTAATTTAATTGTTATAAGATATTTCCATCAAACCCCATCACACTCTCTGCACAATTTTTGTCTATTATCATCTAAAAAAGAGAACACTAATCAAATTCATAAACTAGAAAACTATAGTTAAGAAGAACTTGTCTGTTTTTAGACAGCATAAGATTTTATCCTCTAAAAAGGGGGTAAATATGACTTAGTTGTGCAATTTTCTCTGTCCGTCTTTATTATTTCGTGTATTTATTAATTCCCTTGGTATCACTAATTTTATTTTATTCATATAAGATTAGTATGATTTAGACCAGTTTTAATTAATTATTTTATGTACTAAGCTAATGTAAATTTCGTTCCACGCGCTATTATTACAACACGCTTTAACAAAGTGGTATTGTAATAGTTTTATTATGTAATGGTTATAACAACTAGTCTTTCTTCAGTTTATTTATAAAGGAACCCCAATTTAAAAGTGTCAATTAGATTATCAAATTGGTTTGTGTATTGTAATTATTATTTATGCTTTGTTTGCAGGTGTCCCACCCACTGAACGCGACCACCTACGCGTACTGCGTGAACGGCAAGCCGCTGTTCATGGACCTGTGTCCTCCGGGTCAGATTATGTACGCTGACCAACAACAGGTGACTAATAATATTAGATTTAAAATATCTCATAAAAAATTACTGTGCTGATGACGTCATCGGTTTTTTTTTTTTTTTTTTTAAGAAATAAAAGAGTGAATTCATCTATGGAAGCATACCGATTTTTACTTTATCAAACAAATAAATTGGTTATACAATTTTTTTTATTTGCTTCTTAATTTATCCATAAACTAAAAAAAATATTACTGTTCAGTTTGGTGGAAGCGTCTATCAACGTTGGGGGACGAATATTTTGCCTGAAAATTTCATCCCCTTCTCACCCCAACCCCTAATTCAAAAATTTCAAGTAGGAACCCCCAATTATTATGTCATTTTTGGATTGTATGCGTCATTTAAAGACTTTTTTATTATATGGCATTTTTCTCTAAACTTAATGGTTAGGGAGCTACAGACAAAACAAGTTCATTTTTAGTCCCTTAGGAATACTCTGGGGCAAACTTGTTTATATCTTCTAAGACATTCAGTAAAATAAAAAATACTCAAGAAAAAAAAATAAAATTATATTTTAAGAATATTTAAGTTGGAGGTTGAAGTGTAGGCCTAAAGGGAGTAAATGAGGGGATGAAATTTGCCTGTTAAATTTTCCTCCCGCAATGTTAATAGACGTTTCCAACAAACTTAACATTATTATTTTAGTTTTTGAATAAATTAAATTCATATTCAAAGAACACCCTGTATAGTAGCACAGTTATATTTGCCTCAATCAATTAAATGACCAAGCCCCAATTTTTCTTGTTTTAATTTTTATTTTTAGCTCTATGCCTCTCAAGCCATTGCTATTAAAATTATGACTACAGTACAAAAGTTTTACATTTATTTGATAAAGAATGTCTAATGGACTTGAACAAATAATTCAAATCAATAAAAATATCTATTAGTGGTTACACTATTTGTAATGAAAAAACTACCGTATTTTCTTGAAACAGTAATATTTTTGCGATTCGATTATTTACTGCAAATAATTTACTTTACATTAAATTTTATTGTTTTAACTGAAAATATTTCACCATAGTATAATATTTTTTATATTAGAGCTATTTTCAGTTGAAAGGTTTCTACCTTTCACAAAATATTATATTTCAAGAATTATTATACTTTTAAAATTTTTGTATTGTTTGAATGTAGCCCGTCAATAAAATTAAGGAGAACGTCTCTTTGTAGTTCTATGTAGTTCCGGATAGGGTCTTGGACTTCACTTCAAGACGTCCTGGGTTTTATCTAAACCCACTATAAATACTATAAACACCACAACTATAGATGAAGTAACTGAAAACCACAATGAAACTAATATGAAGATGGCTGTTTCAGTGTCTTCCCCAATGCAGCTACAGCGGTGCAAAGATAGCTGACCCATCAGACTGCACGAGGTTTTACACGTGTAGCTCGTCGTACCCTGGCTACAAGCTGAGCAACGGTCAGTGTCCTCCAGGGCGCAGGTTCGATCCTGCTTCAGCCTCATGTGGCAGCAGCAGCCCAATACACTGTAGCCCTTCCAGGGGTGCAGGGATTCAACCGATAGTCATCGTCCGTATCGATTAAGTTGTGTAACTTGTAATCCAACTATTTGATTTAATTACGAGGTTTGAGTTTATATATTAATGCATGAAGTTTGCATTTTAGTTTCACCATTGATTGTTGTAAAACAAATAAATTGCATTGCAAATATAAGTTAAAACAATAAGATTTTTCTTTAAATTAAAACCCTACAACCTGCACTTATACCGTACCATCAGGTTGAACTGGAAGTATAGTTTGTGTTAATAACATTCCCCCCTATTGGTGACTCTTTTTTTTAAGAGTCTGGCTGACATTTTTGGGCTATTTACAGTAATAGTCTTATAAAGTTGTATTTTGCACATTAAATCTATTCACATTAAATTATCTTACTACACTTTTTATTACAACTAACAATTAACATATGTCAGAAAATTGTTAATCAAAAAGTTGTTCCCGTATTAGTCACGTGTCAACCCTCAATGGAGGTCAATCTCAAACATTTTTACAATATTACTTTATTGGGAAAATAAAGCACATCGTCATTTATAAACAATTGAAACAATCTATATATAAGCATATTGTCTCAAATGTTGAGGGTCAAAACGTGTCTGGAGCTAACGTCTGAACTAAAAATTTTCATATTTAAATGTTTGTTACTCTAAAAGTAACATAACTACATAAGTACGATATCAGGAGCGCAGTTTTTTAGTTAATCATTCATGTTTAAACAATCAATTTTTTTTTCTCAATTGCATCAATTGAATTTAAAATCGGTTTTGTCACAAAATGCAACTCCAGTATTGGTGATGAATGATTAAAGATTGTAATTGTTTCAAATTAAGTATACAATTAGTTTCATTGCCAAAAAATAGTCCATTGACTAAATAATTAAAAATAAATTGAAAAGTTTGTGTAATCCTACAATGGACCGTAACTACGTTAACGAACTTCGGTCCGATTCCCGATAATTCCCCCCACGCCTTGCCGCATAAACAATCTGCTTTCGAGAGATATTCTTAATTGGTTTCCCTTGTTTAAATGAGAACCCTTATTTCGTCGAGTTTTGCTCTGGTTTTAACTAGACCCCTTTTTCACAACTTCATTCGATTGCATGTGAAATACTTAAGTTGGAATTTTCACACTGCCTTGTCACCCTGTAATTATACAGATATATATTACAAATATTATGTTTTTCCATTAATTTCATAAAGTTCCGTTGTGTGATGAAATTTCACAGTTCCCTTACTTTATTTTACGGTGAATTATAACAACAAATTTGCGAAATTCGCGTTCATATAAAGAGTAAGAAATAAGTAGTCTATTTATAGAATTTTACATAAGTTGGATAACCATGTATGAAAATCAAGTGTTATGACCATATAATTGCGTTTCTACATAGTTTTTTAGATGTTCTAGATTATCAGATTCACTTACTCATTTTTATCAGCAGATTATTTCTGATGAATTACGTTCATGCTGACAATAGATTACAAAATTGATTCACATTTACCATGATCTTTGGTTGGGAACCACAACGTCCACTGATGAGTTGGTCCTTTAAGCACTTTTTCTAAACAAATTCTGCAAAATCTACACTTTTTAGTAAAAAAATACATCATCTTGTTTTTTCACGACTGATATTTAAATAGGTTCTTCTGCATTCATATCTTTATTCTTGAAATTTAAGGGTTGTTTGACATGTCGATACTTATTTAATACGCTAAGGGTTTTTTTGTGTTGAGAACTCCTCATACAATTTTCAATTGATTTTCAAGTTTTTTGTGTCTTTGGATATGTAGTTGTTTCCACCAAGAATTAGAGAAAATAGGACTTAAAATAAAGATGCTATCCATAATTGAAATTAGAAAATTCCCCTTTAGAATTGTATTGGAATTGAGTTGAGCATTTAAAACATCTGTTAATGTACAGTGTAAATAAGTGTAGTTTTGTGTACTGATAATCACAATACTTGATTGGACGGGAGGCCTAATTGAGTTAGGAAGAAAAGTAGCATTTTTCGCAAAGAGTCTAAATTAGACTGCTCGATTTCGAGCAACATGTACACTAGTATAATTAATTATATCAAAATGAATAATTAGCATTAGTTGATAATTTTACTCGTTTTACTCATACACACGAATTGTGAACAGTTATAAGCTTGAGGATGCGAATGTATTCATTCTTAATAATAATGGAGCTACTTTTTACAGCATATTATGGTGTAATAATTGACTACTAAATATGGCATTTTTTGTGTAACTTGAATTTGTAACCTTATTAATGGCATGGAATTACTTGTGTTTGTGAATGTTGTGATTTGTGTTATGTATCGAATTACTTTATATTGTTACCCAAGGATTATACAAAAGTAATGTAAACTTAACTTAAAATTAGTTTAATTTATTATTAGACATATGGTTAGCTTCGGTTAAAACTCGAGTCAAAGTTTAAACTGACTTACCGAAGTCCGAAGCGACCCTGAATCTTCATTATCGACCGTCTTGTTACGATACGTTTCGCATTCTAGCGGTGACTGTTGGAAGTACTTGTATATCCGAGTTTATTGAGGACAAATATTTTATAAAATAAGAAAAATCTGTTTTAATTTTTTATGTTTGAATACAGTTTTAATTTTGTGAAGATAAAATGCAAAAGATGTGTAGATAAAATGCCAAACATATTGAAACTATTAAATTTGCCATTGTTGTAGTTTTAAATTGTTAATAACGATTTTAAACGAAATATTCTGCAGAAAAATATTACTTTTGTCATAGTTATCATTATCAATTATAACGTAAAATATTGATATTAATAATTTAAACTGGTATAATAGAGCAGTTAAATTTTGACTATCACATGTCTTTGCTAAAAATATCAATTTTATTCCTGACTTCATTACTCAATTCCAATCCAATATTGTGATTATCAGTACACAACACTAAAATTATTTGCAGCTGTAAATTGACGGATGTTTTAAATGCTCAACTCAATCCCAATGTTATTCAAAATGGGAAAATTTTTAATTTCAATAAAAAACTTGAAAATTTGTAGAAACTTTTAAGAGGAGTTCTCTTAACAAAAAAAGCCTTAGCGTATTAGGCCTAAATAAGTATTTATAATTTAACGCGTTTATTTCGACAGATTATATGGAGCATATTAAAAAATTACTGTTAAGTCTAAAAATTAGTTAAAAATTAATTACTGCTATTTTTTCCCGAAATCATAAGTCAGACATTTTTTCTATCTCAATAAAAACAAAAATTATTTTTCTATATATGCAAATGGTGTATATTTTCAACATTGTAAATTTTATTTAACCACAATTTTGACTCAAATATTTGTCAGGTGTATCTGAGTTAAAAATTAAAAGGTTCTACTTGTTTTTTTTTCCTAATAAAAGGTTTTTAAAATTATTTTGCGAATACAAAAGTTTCCTGAACGTTTGTAGATATAATTTATTCTTAAAATTTATACAATCATTTGTGTTAATTAAAGCATAATGGAGAACAGGCTTTCTATCCTTCTGTTTTAAGTGAAGCTGTTGTAGGCCTACATCATTGTTACTGCAGTATTATCTTCTATTCAAGAGAATGGGATGTGGCTTCAATATATGCTTACTACTTCAGCTTGCTATTGCTACTAACTTATGTGACTTCTACTATGAAAACATGAATTGAGCATTTAACTGACAACCCAGCACTAATTGATATTTATTAAAACAAATATTTTAACGAAACATATAATTTAATTATATGAAGTCTGTCCATGTCATGTAGATATAGGGCATGTCTAAAGCAGACCAATTTTTCATTATTTGAATAAAAAACGTAGGCCTACTAAAGAGACACAAACCTTAAATTTTGCCAAAGAAAGTTTGGAATGTCCGTTAAACCCTTTAGCAGTGCTTCCTAGTTTAACTAATACTCTAGCTAATTTACTCTTTCATTCACGGGATTCACCTACTTAGAAAATCAATTAAAAAAAAAAAAAAAAAAAAATGGGTGAAGTTCCCGTAATTTAAATTATACTATGTTTCTTAGGTAATATTTAATATCTTAGTAATAAATAATCTTTAGACACGGTTCTCTTTAATTAAAAATTAAATAATTTTTTAACAATGGTGGTTTGTTTTGATTTTTACGATAAAGAAGTTTGTTCCGTGTTTACTCACTTCCATTATTGTTAATTTAAATTGTTCTCCTGGTTGTGTATTATTTTCTTTAGACATAACCGGATATATGAATATTGGTTGTTTAGTAAAATATGTCTTACTTTAAAAAGTTACCACTTAAAATTTTACTATTAATAGAGAGCTGTGTAGTTCATCCCATGTATTATAAGTGGCTTTCCGATCTTCGCTTTATTTCTTGCCAATCATTAGCCCGTATTGGATGTTATGTACTTAAAATATAGTACCAAACTTAGTTATATATAAGATGTAAAAAGTCCAAATCTTTTATCACAAGAACTATATAGATTGTTATTCAGTCGTATTACCAATTCCGCGTGAACCTTCGTTATTATCTGTTGTCACTACAGTATTTAAACACTGATTATCACTAAAATAATGAAATTTGTTCCTGTGCCAAGTAGGTTAAAATTTAATCGAAGAAAAATATTATAAGAATAATTTTCTGCTATACAAAAACTTCTACTATTACAATGGTATATGTTTTCCTACAGATTAATATAACAAATACAGTAGTGATGGAAAATGTCCACAATAATTTTTAAGCAATAATAGAAAATCACCATCAAAGTAGAGTTAGTATTTTCTTACAAAACACTTAAAACCTTGGCTTTTAATTTATTTATGAGATTAACAACACAATAAATTTACTAAAATTCATTTTTTTGTAATTATTTATTTAATGATGCTGCAATATAAATAACGCACGTTTAAGATAACCTGTAATTGATGCATCCTCCAATAAACAAATGTTTTTGATTACAGTGTACTGCTTGGGCCTTGGATGATTTAGTACTGTACTTTACATTGGTACGTTTTGTGTAAAGTATTTGATTTTGTTGGAATATTAATCATTTTATGATTATATGCCATTTATTTTAAAACCTCGTTTTGTAGCTCGGAGCAAAAAAATTCCAAAGTCTTCTCTTAAGAATGCAGTCTCCTCAACTTATAATTATCTTGTAAATAAACATGTATACACTGGGGGGGCCCCTGCGCAAATTGCTCATTTTATAATTCTGTAAGATAGAAACACACCTGTAGTACGTGAAAGTTGATTATGATGTGACAGCGATCTATTTTTGTTTACTATCTGGTTTTAAAATTCATCTAAAGGTAAACAGCTGTTAAGAGAGCTGTTATTAGAGTTCACATTAAAGATCTTGTAATAAAAGCTGGTCAACATTTTAAAGCTCTCTCTAGGAATAAATAAACGACCAGAGGGACGAAGCAAAAAACAAAATTAAATTTTTAATCATCATTCGCCTACACGCTACATGATAATTTTTTTAATGACACCTCAACCTTTAAAATTGGATAAGTATGTCGAGAGAAAAAGGGGTGTTACAGACGAAACCCTTACAGAAATAAGTATATTAAATATATTTTTTTAAGTTCATTTTAGTATATAGATCCAAGTGATTGAAAAGTCACTGACGATTTAATTTTTTTATTCTAAGAAAACAATACCTGCTACATAGGAAAACTACATAGCAAACGAATGGTAATTTAATACCAATAGTGATGGTTAGCTTCTGTAGGCAACAACCAGGGTTGGTTTATATTGATGATATGCAATTGATGCATTTCTAAATTTCATTATAAATGGGCGAAATTGCATTAGGTATAGTTTGCGATGTTTTAGAATCAATTTTGAATGATGATGTAGATCATAAAATGGGTCATATTTCGTGGGTAGTTATTTTATGCTCTCCATAATCTGCATCATTATCAAGAGCATAACTGATTCTTAAACTTCGTATACTAATTCAAACTTCGTTTATTCCTAAGAAAATCCAAAATATTCATGAATTTTATATCAATGATAATCTACCAACATCAGTAGTTGCCTGATGTTTCAACTAAAGGCTTAAGATTACCTTTCTTTTGCTACTTCTTTTATCTAAGAAAAAAGCATAGTTTCCATCGAATAGCAAAAATAAAATTGCCAGTGACTTTTCAAACACCCTGTATGACTTTAGCAAAATTCATGTTTTGTTAGAACTCTAATCGAAACCACAAAATTATAAACCAGATTTTTACGACAAAGAGAAAACACCACCAAATTTACAATACCATCAACCCATATCGACTTAACATATGCCAGACATTATTCACATCGGCAGACGAGATTGACGAGTGGAGCGGCAGCGGCGTGATCAATGCTCTGGACGGACGGACGGACGGACGTAATGCCCAGATAGCGAGTCATTAGGCATAATCCGGCTTATTGAATTCCTCAGATATAAATACCGAGGAGCGAAATGTTTATCAGATCATTAAATCAATGGTAAGTCTCGGACCACCCGGGGGCTTGTAAACCACCGGTGTGAATGAGCGCGAAAAAACGCGTTTTATTAGATAAATCACTTTGCGGCGGCGAGCGCGACAAAAAGTCAACGCGTTTGTCCGGCGCTGACTTCAAAGCCGCCGCCGCTCGGCCCCTGACCTCCCGCTAGCCCCGCACAGGTGCCGCGGACTCGGGGGTACCGGGGTACCGTGTCGTGCGGTACCGTGGGGGTACTCAGCGCACTGGGCTGACGCAATACTAAGGGTAATGAGTGTTTCACTAAGTTTATACAAAATCGAAAATTTCTCTATCGTTATATTTTTTACTTTTTCACCTGAGTTGTAATAAACATCAATTCGACTTTTATGGATTGGGGATACATTAACTGTATGCAATTGATGCAAAATCTTTTATTTTGGTAAATGTTATAAAATTCCGTTAGTATACGATGTTTAAGAATCTATGTTTTGCGATTCAATTATGATTTGAAGCATTAAATAACTACCCATATTGAAGCACATAATGATCCATTCTTATTGCCTGGTTTTCATTGCCTGATTTTCAACCATCGACACTAACGCATTTTTCATCCAAATCCCCAAATACAAGTTTTTGCATGGATTGCATATAATTAATATTTTAATCCCTGTTGTTTCCTGATTTTAACAAAACGAAACCATAATTGATGGTATTAAATTACATCTATTTTTAGTCTATGTAACATGTATAGTTTCCATGGAATAGCAAAAATAAAATCGTCAGTGAATTTTCAATTATCCTGAACATTTAAACAAAACGTTGCATGTGACACGAAACAATTACAATAGGCCTACTACCACCATCACGTAGTATAGTAGCCTAAATATACACTGTAAAAGGGAAAGGAGATATTTTCACTCTTGTTGAGTCATTTCACCTCTTTTCTAAAGAGTTGAAATTGAGCCACTCTTTCAGAGTGAAAATTCACTACCTCAAAAGAGAAACTTTGATCACCCACCGAAAGAGTGAATGTTTTTGAGTGAACCAAATTTGAGTGAAAATCAATCCTAAAAGGAATGATTTTAATTTTTAAAGGAGTGAAATTAACTACTCAAAAGAGTGACTTTTCACTAAATGAAGGACTGATATTCTTTCATAAAAAGATTTTTTCGTTAAACCAAACCTAACGAATCTTTCCAAATTAGGTGGTTTGCAGACTCTGTATAATTCTTGGCTTGGCTCATCAAGCTAGTTATTGAAAATTGATAGTAAGATTATAAACATGGGTTATAATTTATGTAAGTTAATTAGACAGACATTGGCATAGGCCAACTCATGAGAGTAGTTTATCAGTGAACACCATAAGGCCCTAGGCTACACGTGTGAACTGTACTGGTGCTTATTAAAAGCAAAGTAAAGGTATAGGTGTTAGTGTTCGCGTTTATTGGATATAATCTTCAATCTTCCTTTTTACCACTTTACCACTTGAACCACTAACCAACCACTATAATCATAACGAAGATGGCAAAGTGAAAATCTTACTCCTGTGCTGCGTGAGAGGCTAGTCACTCATGCACGTCACGTGACTCCAGGATTCATCCGAAATAGAACGAAACCAGTTCTTTTTGGAAGTAAAATTCAGACACTCTGAACTATGTCGAATTTTCATTCTATTAATAAAAGTATATTTCATCCTTTTCAAAATACATTTTTTCTACGTTTCATTTTGAGTGAAATTTTCACTCTTTAAGAATTGTTTTGAATTCTTCCACCTAAAGAACGACCTATTTCACTCTTTGGATTTTAGCGTGTAGCTTTTAAATACTTCTGAGGTGATCTTTTAATCTTAGAGTGCGATTTATACTATCGTAAATAACAAATTATATTTCTTATTGGTCTCTGTTTCAAGAGTTACAGTATTTCCGTTCGAATTACTTTAATAGTATTTTCATTATTGAGAATTTAGTTACGATGGCAAGTAGGGAATTCTATATTAAATACAAAGTTTAATACAAGTTTCATCAAACAGACTTTGTCCTTCTCTAAAGCCTCTGGCGAATTCGTTGAACTAGCTCGGACAACTTTGCTCGCTGTCATAGCAACAAACTGAGAGTAACTCCATAGATAGGCCTATCTCATAAATATCCATAAATATATAAATTATTCTGAGAGTAATTTCCATACAAATCTTAAAATAATTTATAATTATGGTACCATATACCACAAATATGAATGCGATTACATGCCTTATGATGAATTACGGTAAATAAGTAAGGTTTTCAATCTATGCACACCGTCTCAGATGCTGCAAAATCTAGTTAGTACGCAATTTTTTAGACAATGAAAGGGTTTTCAAATATAATATGGAAGGCAAATTAAAATGACAATAAAATCCCGTCATCAATAAAATCCCTAAATTAAGTCTACTAATTTGTTTGAATGCCGTTGCGAAGCACGGGTAAGTCAGCTAGTAATCAAAATAGTCTAGTTATTTATACAACAAGTGCGGAAAGTGCCGATTTACTGCACTCGAGAGAAGTGTTTAGTCCTATGCACGAGCCGCAGGCGAGTGCGTAATAATTTCTCTCGAGTGCAGTGAATTCACTTTTCACACGAGTTGCATATAAAATTTTTCCTACGACTGCCAAATATTTATTATATAAGTATAAACGTTTAATATTTATGATAGCCTGTATTATGCACTTCCTAGATTTAGTTAAAAATTCATTGGATTTTTCATGCAGAAGATTTAACGCCACTGTTTTAGCAGTCTTAGCAAGATCGTCAGGGAATAAGTCACTTAAATCACTAAATTCACTGTCATAGTTGATCATTACGCACCTAACATACTCCTGTAGCTCAACTGTAGCTGGTTTGTAGGTTATGTTTATGTTGATTCAATCGAAAACGACCACAAGGACAATAGATCAGATGTTTAGGCCTATATCCAGTTTTGCCAACTTAATTTCTGACTAATCAACGTTTCCTTGCTGGCTAATGCAAATCGTTTTGTGTTCTGATGTTTAAACACTGGAGTGCGCAACGTAAATCTAGCGTGCGCAAAGTAAAATTAATACGGCAATCACCTGTTTTGCGACGAGTATCAAGTGCGTAAATAACTAACTGTTTTCACGGACAGTCGTAGGAAAAAATAATTTCATTGTTGATGGATTAGCTTCCCGATCGTTTAATATAACAAATAAAGGTGTTTATTACCTGTGCTCTGTAAAAATGATCCAATGCCACTACAGATATCCAGTGTTGCCAACTTAATTCCTGATTAAATAACGTTTCCTTGATGGCTAATGCGTACTGTTTTATGTTCTGCTGTTTAAACACTGGAGTGCGCAAAGTAAATTTAGCGTGTGTAAAGTAAAATGAATACGGCCATCACCTGTTTTGCGACGCTATCGAATGCGTAAACAGCTGCTTTCTTGGACAGAAAAACAATTTTTTTAATTTTATTGAATACGAATTATATGGAAGGCAAATTAAAATTCCCATAGAACCCCGTGGTATATGAAATATCTCAATAGTCTACTAATTTGTTAGAATACCGTTTCGAACACGGGTAGGTAAGTCAATTAGTAAACAATTAAATAATAAAAATCCTGATGGTTACATGTGGATGCATTTAATACATTTCTTGAGACACAATATCTAGTACGTATTTTAAGGTGATAACGATTGAAGGGTGAGTTTGATGGATTAGTTGAGGCGTAGCTTTGTTACTGGCAATGACCAGGTCATTCATTTTTCGTTTATTTATGGCCATCGATTACTGTAATAGCCTAATAACTAAAGGCAGCTGGATACATGCAGTTTCGAACCTTCATATAAAGCTACTTACTTGTCTGGCAAACGAACAGTCAACCTTTCGATTGAAAGGCAAGCTCTATAATTATAATTACTCATCCACTCTGCCAGTCAGAATTAAAAACATCAAATCTTAAGCCGCGTCCGCACTGGCCGAACATTCGTGACGAACTTCTTCGGTGAACACAAAAAATCAACAAACATTCCTAACAAACAATTAAAGGCCATATGATTTACATTCCAAAAGGTTAGCAACGAACAAACAAAAGTTCGGAAGAACTTTGTTCGGCGAACATGTTCGGCCAGTGCGGACGCGGCTTTACATACTCTTCGGAAACCACCTAAAATAATTTTGCTTTCGTTGCAATGGTTACTCTTAAAGGAATTAGTGGGGTGTCATAGCCCACTAACATCTATAGACCGGGCCGCTAAAATCAGTAGTAGGATAGAGTATCACAATCAAATCCCAGAAGTGAAGGGGTGTTAAAGCGACAGCTGAGCGGACGTCGGGCCGGGTCGGCGCGGCGCCGAACACAAGGCAGCTAAGCCGATTATAGCCGACAAATGACGAAGGCTTACGAAGCTCGCTTTAACTTACACTCACTATTGGACAGTTTTTGACAGACACTTAATTTGGCTTAAAATGAATTAGCAAGTGGTTGGATCCAACGTCTGGTTTAATCCAATTTTGTTGCAGGTGCCGCAAGAGTGGATTTTGGGAAACTGATGAAAAATTCCAAAGTCACCTTTGGGTTTCGGAAGGCTACAAAGAAAAACATTTTTTTCGAATAATATGTTGTAGATCAAACCTTTAATCCGAAGAAGGGCTGAAGTCCAAATGATTAAATTACACTTTCAGTAATCACAAATGAAAAAATAACCACCTTGAAAGGACCATAGACTGTGTCGTTTAAAAGAATAAAAATACCAGTTTAAGTTTAAACATCAAGTCCCAAATCATATAAAATCTACTTAAAACACTACAATAAACAAATAATGATTAAAACACCTCCTGTTCATTGAGGTATTGACTTAAAGCCAACTCATGATACATCACAGTTGAATTTTTGTTAAAGATATTTACAATTTTGGACAATGTTTAAAAAATGTTATTTGAATTTCGACTAAATTAATCAATACAAACATAATTTCTCCCATAAATCATCACCTGTTTCTTGCTTCATTTGTTTTGAAACAATCAACTCTGTCAGATTAATCTAGAAATCCTCATTCATTATTTTCAAACCAACAATTGTGCTAACGGTAGTATTTTCTTTCCAATGGCCTATCCCAATTCTAGCAGGTCTTAAACCAACAAGTCTTTGTAGTCGTACAGACAAAGAGTACAAGACCACAAGCGATAAGCTAGACCACACAACACACTTTAAGTAAACACAAAAATTCCAACTCTGAAACTGCAATCCCACATATATCAGCGGATAATCTTCCAGGATTCCGGAAGAGAAAAAAGCGGAGTCACAAAAATGAATGGTGTCCCTCGCCACAACAAGGAGATCAAGAAAGGGAAGAAGGAAGTTCCAAAATGCCCCAAATACTACAAGAGGACAGATCGAAGGTGATGTTTGCCCCGGTGTAATGGACTACCGGGGTGTCTTTTGACAAATGCGGACGACGGACCACCCTGGCCCCTGTCCACACCGCCTGATATATCGTGCGGGGAGGCTTTGAGGGCGGCCGCCCAGGCGAGCAGCCACACAGGTGGTGGAAGACGTGGGAACACGGTCGCCCGGGGTGTGGAACAGAACAGGGTTGTCGGTATTGACTAGTTAGAATTATAGGGAATCGAGTAATTGGTCCATTTGCCTAAGTTGTTTGAATAAGTGTCAAATGATTAAATAGCATGAGATGAATAAATTCAAAGATCGTTACAGAAAAACGCAGTCTTCTTCACTTTATACAGGCCAGAAATATGTTATGGTTTTTTCTTAGATTAAATATTTAGAAAAGGCAATCCAACGTTTTTTTTTTTTTTTTTCATTGTGGTAATTCAGGCTCTGATCGATGACGTGTATGGCGATGCATTTCGCAATAATATCGTAATATATAGGAACCGTCAACCCCTATATTTACAATTGGGTATTTACAATCTAAATTGCCTTATATATCAACAAGTGAAATATATATTCTTTGCTTTACGCATTTCGGACGTAGTTCACCACCCTTCCACAGCACAGCAGGGTCAAGACTATTTTAGATATTGCAACAGTCAAATCGTATGGCTTAGATAAAATTGTAATCTGTGACATGGAAGTTCAGCTATTCGAGAACGAATCTCCACTGTGGACGACAAGTTAACTTATTTTATTTCCCAGAGTAACCCCTTTGCAATTACTGTTAATTGGTGAATTGCAACGATAGCTGAAAGGCACTTAAGCATCCAAATGAGAAGCGGACAGCGTTGCTCCATCACGAGCTGCCTTGGGCCCGCGAGTAGGAGGTACATATGTCAACTGTAATGAGCGGATCTGTTACCGCTGGTTTATCAGGTATTGTTTTGTCTTGTGGCCTCCCATTTGTCTCTTCTGTAATTGAAACTGCGCTGCCCGCGGCCCTCCCCGCTCTGGCGCTCTCTCCTGTCGAATAAATTACTGCCAGTTAACTGTTTAAATTATTGCATTAATGGTACACTTGTGATTTGCTGTATTCCATTTGGCTAGATCTATGTATATCTGTAGATAAGTACTAGGTTAAGTGATTGAAGATAATTGGCAACTGTAAGTCGGATAATAATCTTCCTAAAAGATTTTTTTAATACTGTACATCACACTTGATCATACTTTCGTTAGGTTCGTATTCTACAAGATAGATTATTATAGAGTGTACTGGTACTAATTTAAATATTATGCATTATTTTCAAACCCTTCTTGATACTTGATGAACAACAATTTACGGTACTCATCTTGATCTTCCGTCAGCTCACAGCGCAATAGAGAATTTTACTTTCCTAACAACTGACTAAGGTTTGAAAATTAACATGACATTTTTTTAATTCATAGATTGGTTTGAGGTTAACTGTTGTTTAAAAGCCGAATTATCAAAATAAGTACGAAATATTTTAATGTTGTATTTGCAATTACTTGAGGCAAGTCCTTCTTTAATTTTTTAATTCGTTCCAAATATCTACTCGAAATTTTTCATGGTTCCCCTTGCCCCTATCAATAACCAGACCATAGTTATTTCTTCGTGATTTTATTTATTTTTCTAAAGTTTATTGTATTAAAATCTCGTCTTTAAAAGTATTTTATGACAGTACGACATTGTCTGTTTATCGGAACAGTGTTTTGGTAATGAAAATATTAGTACTATATACTATATACTAAACCAGATTTTATATAAGTTTTTTTTCATAAGTCGGATAATTATCTTGGATAGATAAAATAATAATAATAATAAAGTCAAAACATAGCCATACAAAGCACCACATTGATAGGACACACCTGCAATATTTTAGGGATTCATTCATATATGTTCATCAAATTAGCCCTTTTTAAGTTTTCAGCATCTTAAAGACTAAAGGTCCCGTTGAAGCAAAGGTTAGGGAAGTAAATAAAATGATGATTTATTTTTAAGCCAGGATCTGAACCAGAAATCTGAAGCTTTGCACAGCACTGCTCAATAGTACAATGTATTTCGGGACCGGAGCTGTACAATCTCCTCCTGGAGTCTTTTAGTTTTGTAGGCCCTACGCCTCTGCTTCCAAAGCACTCGTTTTCTCTGCCACCACCTGTTGCGCCTCTTTCATTTGCGCATGGTATTTTTCAAGGTGCAGCTTGAGATCGGCGGCGGACTGCGCAGACTCGATGCCCTTGATGCGCTTGTGCATCTCCATCGCGTGCTGCCGCAGCGCCGGCTCCATCTCCGCCGTCGCAAGCGAGTTCTGCAATATCCGCTCCTTCTCCTCCAGCTTGCGCACCACCATGTTGGTCGCCTCCACTTGCATCGTCAGTGTAGCAACCTGCCCCTTGAGAACGTCCTTCTCCTCGCGGGCCAGCTTGTGCAGCTGGTTGCTCTTGATGCGCTCCGTCATCAGTTTGAAGTTGGCGTCGTCCTTCTCCCTCAGCTGCTGTATCAGCCGGCTGTTCTGCTCCTGCATGTCCTCGAACGCTTGGCCCGTCACTTCCATCTCGTTCAGCAACGCCTCCTCCTCCTGCCAGCACACTCCCTGTTTATGGGTAGCCACTTGCTTTTGCAGCTGGTATGCTTGTTCCTCTAGATGCTTGATTTTCCTCAGAGCATCCTCATCAGATAGTTCTTTCTTCTCCTCCCTCTTGCTTTCCTGCAGTTTCTTGAGCTGCTGCCGCGTCTCGTCCAGCTCGGCGCGGATCTTCTTCTCCGAGGCCATCAGCTGCACCTTGTCGCGCTGCTCCTTTCTGGCGCCCTTGTACATGTCCAGCAGCAGCTTCATTTCCTTCTGGTCGTTCAATGCCTTCTTGAGCTACGCCTTGAGGTCACGCACCATCTCGGAGTCGGGCATCTTGCCACGGTGCTGGTCTCGGTGTTGCTCTTTCTT
The DNA here is from genome assembly GCA_030545055.2 of Neoaliturus tenellus. Lineage (NCBI taxonomy): Eukaryota > Metazoa > Arthropoda > Insecta > Hemiptera > Cicadellidae > Neoaliturus > Neoaliturus tenellus. The sequence goes on from CM061533.1 coordinate 234,540,854, forward strand.
GATCTCCCGCTTGGTCCCCGGCGTGCCCCCGGCCCCCGTCGCCCCGCCCGGCGTCCCCGCCGCCGCACCGTCCTTCTCCTTCTTGATGGTCGGTGACGTCAGCTGGCTGCCTTTGTCCAACTCCGATGTTGACGAACCCTCCGCCTCCGCCTCCTCCTCCTGTGGCTCCTTCTTGGTGCTGGTCCCCGGCTCTTCCTTGACCTTGTCCAGGGGCATGGTCCCCGACTGGTTTGACTCCTCTTCCTTGCACTCCAGGTTGGAACATTCCTTAACCTCCTGCACCCCTTGTTGGCTCAGTCGGCCCTGCAGGTCTTCTATCTCCTTCTTCAGCTTGGGAATTTCAGAATTGGCATCCTTGTACTTCCGCGTGTACCGGTGCACTTCGCCCTTCAGTTGTTGGTTGTGATTCTGCAGCGAAGTGATCAAATGCCTCATCTCTCGATTGATCGGCCCCGTCTGCTCGTTAGCGGCCAAGTTTTGTTCAAACTCTATCCTCAACATTTCGTATTTCTTTTGCAGCTGAGCCAGCAGGTCTTCCAGCTGAATCACCTCAGTTCGAAGTTTCTTTTGCGCCATGAAAATATTAGTACTATTATTAAATCTGATTTTATATAAGTTTTTTGTTATAAGTCGGATAATTATCTTGGATGGATAAAATAATAATAATAATAAAGTCAAAACATAGCCATACGAAACACCACATTGATAGGACCCACCTGAAATATTTTAGGGATTCATTATGTTCATCAAATTAGCCCTTTTTAAGTTTTCAGCATCTTAAAGACTAAAGGTCCTGTTGAAGCAAAGGTTAGGGAAGTAAATAAAATGATGATTTATTTTTAAGCCAGGATCTGAGCCAGAAATCTAAAGCTTTGCACAGCACTGCTCAATAGTACAATGTATTTCGGAACCACGTGAGTTTTTACTTTGCAGTGCTGCTGCTACGGTGGGTTTTACAGCGAACGTGTTAAGTGTTTTATATATTTTATTCAATTACCCTCACCAATAATAATAATAATAATAATTTCAATTTCAATTTCAATTTATTTCAATTTATTTATTTTCACGCATGCGCAATCATGTTTACAATGCAGTGCTGTGCAATTTGCCTTTCTAGCTATTAGCTATTTGAAAGGCATCTTAAAGTTAATACAAGTATTCAAATTTCTTTACTTGATGGGAAAAACATTATACATCACCTTAAACCTTACCTAATAATAATAACCTAATAATAATAATAATAATGTTGGCACTAATAAAATCTTTTATTAACATTTAAATATGTGTAAACAACCATACTTCATACTTTTTAATTGTATTCCCATATAGTATAGGCTACCAACAATTTGCTGGCTGGGTAGATGATTGGTTGTTGGGCTCACCTTTTAATCCGAAGTTTGATACTAAGAAAAGTTAGTAGCTATTAGAAGGTTTTAAAGTGGAAACATCTGACTTTGTTCATTGGGCTATTAATTAATTAATGAACCTGGCAAATTAATCAGTTGTTCTTTGTCAGTAGCAAAGCTACATCTCATCTGATCCATCACACTTATACCGTTAATCATATTCGCCGTGTCTGTGTCTCAATACCAAGTATCAAATATATCAAAGTTTTATTTCTGATGTCATATTCTTATCAGTTATTTGAGAAATGAACCGAATGACTGGGTTAGGACTTTAAGTAAGTGTCTCCAAGGGACATATCTTCTAACCACATATATTTACATTTTTCATCATGATAACATGTATAGATATATCTCCTGTATTACTAATTTTATTGTTATTTTATGTATGAATTACTTTTACGTCTTATGTTGTTTTTTATGTTAACATCATGTTAAGCGGAATTTATGTGGATATATATTTTTTTTATTTCTTAAATCTTGGTTGATTATTTCTTTAAGCGTTTATTTGTTTATTTATTTATTCAATATATGGCAATACTCCATTTTAAATTAGTTGACAATTACATTACGCATAAGTGAAGATAACATAACGTGACTAATTAATTGACAATATGACATAAGTTGAAAAAATCAATCATTAACAAAAATTATTACAAGGTAACCATAACGGATGTTGCGTTCTTCTTTCCACCAGTGAAAGGCTACCAAATATTTCAAATCTACTTTGGCATTGTTCAAAGGAAAAAATTATGAAGTAAAAAATAAAGATTTGCCCTTAAGAGTCATCTTCACCTTTGGGCTAGAAGCGCAGTCGGCAATGTTAACTATACGGCTTTTATCCAAAAAATGGTATTTTACTCCCCTGTTTCGGGCGCCTTTTTTCAACCGTTTTTCTTTGAGATTGGTAAGTGTTTATCTGAATAGTTAAATTAAGTCCCTTATACCTCTAAATTTTGAAAAGGTAAAAATATTACTCTCTGTGACGTTGCAAACTAACTCAATATTCCTTACTTTTAAGATTTTTTCTACTTATACCCTTTATTTTTACTGATACTAGCTGAATGACCCGTTCTTCGTACGGAATGTTAATAATGTAATCATACCTAAAAATTCCTATATGTGATCTATTTAATATTGTTTACAACAGTTAAATGTCCAGACTTCTTACTACTGTTTCAACCTTTTACAATTAATAAATATATTGGAATTAAAACATTAAACCATTAAAAATGTATATTTTTTGACAAAAATGCTTTTAATTGAAAAATATCAAGATACTATAACTTTTTTATAAAAACTAAACGAACAATGTTTTTTATGATTTCCCTACCAGAGATGACAATTTTAAACGTTTATTGTGGTTTCTTGAACAATGCATGTTTTAAGCTAAAGCCTCTTGATAGACAACATTGGCTGTACGTCCTCCTGGAGAGTGAATGAACAGATTGTGTGGAGATCGGACTCTGGAACATGCTACATACAACTGGCAATGGGAAAAACATCCAGAGACACTCAGTTCAACGCCAGTTAAGGATAATGTTTGTCCTTGCGATTTGTTTATTGCCATTGCAAAACATAAATTTACTGGATATTGAATTCGTTTTAAATCAAAAGGGTAGTTGCTTGGTATCAAGGGTATTTTGTAATGAATACGGACTCCCCAGCACCACACCCAGTTAAAATTTCAGCCTCAATGACATGTCGGTATAGTTTTGTAACCCGGGGCCGAGTTTCGTTACACATCTTAGGCGGACTTAAGTTTCTCGTCAATATTATGGGAGCACTTATTTTCAGAGTAAGCTCATGCATATAGTTAAACCTGGAGCTGTAATTGATTCCAGACACTCGGACGGGTAGCGATTGTAGCGAACTGCATCCTGATTGAGGAGGATGTTCACGGATTTATAAATTCGTTTCTCACTAAGGAATAGAGCCAAAATCCTATTTGTTAATTGATGCTGCTTGCTCATTTGATGTTGGCAAAATAGCCCGTCCACAGTACCAAGCTATGTTCTTACTGGGTAAATCTTCAATATTTGGGTACACACACTGTATTAGTTCGTCGGTTCGTCCTGAGATTGGACCAGAATGGCAAGAGAATCTGGAATAGTGATTAGGCCATCTTCTTCTCATAGTCTTCCTTCGCCGATGCTCAAAAGGAGTTCGGAAAATTCCTCTGCCTCATTCTCTAAGCCATTCTGAACTCTCAAATTAACGGTCAGAGATAAACATTGTATTTTTGTCTAAATCCAGGATCTTTTTAACGAAGCATTTATCTCATCGGCTCTAGTTCCTCTAACGACTACAGGAGTGTCTTTCTAAAGTCACCAGAAAATAAAAAAGTTACACCGCCCATTGCGTTTCTGCAGTCTCTTAAATCCTTTAAAGTGCGATCCAATGCCTCTATACTGTGCTTGTGGGCCATTGTACACTCATCCCACACTATAAGGTAGCTGTCTCTTATCACATGGACAATTGGCGAGTTCTTTGATATCGAACAGGCCGGGAAATCATTTTGGTCACTATTGATGGGAATCTTAAAAATGAAATGAGATGTTTTTTTCCTCCAGGAAGAAGAGTTGCAGCAATTTCAGATGATGCCACAGCCAAAGCTATTTTGTGTCGACATCTAACATGAGCCAAATTAGTTTGATCAAAAATGTTTTTCCTGTTCCCCCTGGAGCGTCTAGAAAAAAAAGTTTGTCTCCTCTTGGTTGATTAACACTTTGGAGAATTTCGTTGAATATTTCAGGTTGTTCATTTGTTAGTTTAGCATAATTATTGTCAACATATTATTGTCTCAGCTCTGCCAGGTTGTATGTGACCCCTCTGATATAGGGAATCAATATTTAACTGATTACTTACGGGTAATGCAGGCAAAGGTAAATTATAACTAATTATAACTATGCAGCATTGATCCACCAATTCTTAAAATAATTTCTTCTAATTTGGAAAGACATGAATCATAAATATTAGGAGACTTGTTATATGTGATGTCGATATCCAGTCTTTGGTCTCTCTAAAAAAGTCTTCAGATAAATCAACCTTAACGTCATCCAGAGGTGTTGAGGGTCACTTATGTTACAAAACACAAAATAGATCTCTTAGCTTTTTTGGACTTTGAGGTAGTGCTGCTTCTCTGGCGGTTTTCTCGCAGCAGGTGTCGACCTGTAAAAGCCCGAGGGCACGGCAAGCAGCCTGGAACTTCACCAATAAACATCCAAAAACACCGTCCGAAACAGGGGAATACGGAGGCATGTTTTCAGTGTTTTACAAGGGTGAAGATGACTCTTAAGACGAAGCATACTTGGGATTGTAAAATCACTGGTGACAGATCAAGCATAATATGCTTCGTTTTCCAGTTAAATGCTTTTGTTCGATATTTAGCAATGATCAATCTGCTACTAATATGTAAGAAACACTTGCAAGTAATTTAAATACTACCACTTAGTACCACAGTGGCTCCTAGGGGAAGAAATTTCCCTGCTGGTTTCCCACCATAATTTCCACCCAGCCAATATTTATCCTTGCAAATAGACGTCCGCTCGAGGACCGCGCCGGGGCTGGAGGTTGGAGGCCGAGGAGATATTGATGCTGTTCATTAGTTCAGCTAAATGAAATTCGGATCCGCGGGGGGGGGGGAGACCACCAGCACTCGTGGGCACAATTTGTATCCAGATAAATCGGTGACGTCACATCGGTCATCCTTAGCGCCGAGAGCTAACAAGGTTTAGAGACTGTCAAAACACGCAGCCTCACTCGTGGTCAATGAGCGATGGTTGAGGTTACGTGGACGATGCACCTCTAAAAAAATAGTAGGGTAGACCGGGGTACTTTGTCACAAGGGTACTTTGTCACAATGTCTACTGGGAGGAAACGGGGAGGAGGAGGGAAATTCTAGTGCCACCGCTAGACTCCTTAGATTGGCACTACTTCATACAGACAGTATCTGACTTGTCCAGCGACAATTGTGATTGTTATCGATTAAAGTGTGTTTTGCTTCACTAAAAGTAATATTTTTTACAAGAAGTTGGCAATTTTTCAAGAAAGCTACGTTCCACCAAGTTATGTAAATGTTATATCATTGTATTCCTTAGTTCTTTGAGAATAGATCAACGTTAGATTGATTAAATTATTATATTATTTCTTTTCCAAAATGTAAACATAACCTAAATCGGTCACGTGGGGTACTTTGTCACAAACTCGACGGGCAATTTGTCACAATAGTTAAATGGGCAATTTTGCAAGTTTTATTAAAACTCGCGTATTTTTTCAGATGGTGCGTAACTATAAAAAGAAAACAGCAATTATTTGTTTTCTTTATATAGTATACATATTTAAGTGGCAAAGAATTATTGTAAATATTTACTTTTTAATATGAACTTTTTTACTCTAAAACAACAAATATTTGTTTTCTTTATTAGGTATACATAATTAAGTGGCCAAGAATTATGGTAAATATGTTCTAAGTAAAAACATTATGTTCTAATTAAATTTAATAATCAATTATAACTTTTTTATCCATTTTTATATTCCACCAATATCTTATTAAAAATACATGTGACAAAGTGCCCCATGCCCTGTGACAAAGTGCCCCATATATGGGGCACTTTGTCACAGTTGTAAGGGTTACAACAAAATTTAAAATTAATTACTTTAAAGATATATAGGATATAGAAAAAAATAACACTCATAAAAGTATAAAGTTAGTAATCATGCATTGGTATTGGGTCATAGCCTTAAATGAAGAGAGTAAAAAAATAAAAAGTGAAAATTGTGACAAAGTACCCCGGTCTACCCTACTTATCATAAGAAATTTATCTACTTGTGCTTAATATTTGTCAATGGGGATTAGTCCCGATTTAAACTGTATTTTGTTACCCCAATTAAAACGCCACAAAAACTGAGAGCGAACAGTTTAAATACCAGCTATAGTATATTTCACCACTAGTCCGGAAAGTGACACTATCGAGCCCCGAAATGGCTTTCCGGACGAGATGGGAACGATACTTTTCATCACGATGCAATCAATAAAAATATGGAAGTTTTTAAGGAGAATTATTATTATTATTTTTTTTATTATTATTATTATTTTTTTTTTTTTTTAATAGACATAAATTAACAAAAAAAGCCGGAATTCAAAATTTAATTTATTTTGAAGTCAGCTGATTGAGAATCAGATTATTAAAATAGTAATATGGGAACTAGAGTTGTGGCTGTACGGGAAAAGTTTGTTGATGTACGGTATAGTATATTTCATTACAAGGGCCGAAAATGGGGTTTTGCCGGACGCGAGATCGTGTTTCAAATTTGAGACGAAGTCGAGAACTTGAAACGATCGAGAGCAGGCAAACATTCTTTGCCGAGTTACGAACGATACTTTTCATCACACTACGCAATTCAATAAATTCTAAACAAGTGAGAAATAGTATATTTCGTCACTAGTCCGGAAAGTGGTCGTTATCGGTGCAAGATCGAGTTTCAAGTAACAGGCGAAGCCGAGTACTTGAATTCGATCGAGCAACGATATACCACTTTCGGACGAGTTACGAACAGTACTTTTCATCATACCACCTTTAATAAATATACAGTTTGGATAAAAATTAATAAATTTTAACCTATATACCCCCTTAATAATAACTTACGTTGTTATTTGTTTATCTTGTATTTGAATTAGGCCTAACTACAACTAAACAATCAGCTGTTTGACATTTATATATTGTAGTCAACGAGGTTTAAGTTACTGTAAGCAGAATAGCAGCGCTAGTGGTGTCTAACATTGGAAGTTTTTTTCCGGCCTAGGCCCCGTCTATACGGGCGACTTTGTCGCCGCGACTTAGTCACTGACGTCTATTTCCCTCAGTACTCAATGAGGGGCGGGGGCAGTTCAGACAGTGTTACCAACACTATCATTGCTAGTGTCAGCTAGCATTGCCCGAGTGTCCCTTCCGAGCGCGGTATTTGCAGTGTTGGTAACACTGTCTGATCTGCCCCCGCCCCTCATTGAGTACTGAGGGAAATAGACGTCAGTGACTAAGTCGCGGCGACAAAGTCGCCCGTATAGTCGGGGCCTAGTCCCGAAAACCACTGTTTCGAGGACTAGTCCCGAAAACTTTGTTTACCAACACGTTTATCCAACCCACCGGGAATCAACTAGTTTCGATCACAGCTGACCGTTCCGAAAACAACGTTTATCTTAATGGTATGATGAAAAAAAAATTTCGTTCATAACAAACAAAACATAACCCCAACTAACCTAGCGAGATGTACTCTTTGTGTTTCTGGTTGCTGGGCAACCATTTAACATCAGCTAAGGGCACCGAAATTAGAATACTCTAACGGTAGGGGTCAACTACAGCTGGTTCCAAGGGGAAAGCACCATTTTCCCAAGAACGCTCACTCATCTCCTTCGCCCTCAGAATGAACCCGTTCAATCATCTCCTTCCTTCCCTTGGGATGAGCTCGCTCAATCATCTCTTTCGCCCTCAGGATGAGCCCGTTCAATAATCTCCCTCGCCGTAGGAATGAGCTTGCTATATCATCTCTTTCACCGTCAGGATGAGCCCGTTCAATAATCTCTCTCGCCGTCGGAATATAGTGTAGGGGCATATGTCAATATAGGAAGGTTCGTGGGATTTTGAATGAAGCAATTATATGACTGGTGGCGATAGGTAGGCAATGACATGTAGAATCGTGTACTGCCGGGTGTTTTGTCTGAAAGTCTGGCCGAGCTGGTGTGTGACGTCATACTTCCAAAATGGCCGCTAACGGTGACATTGATGCCTTTCTATCGCTATAATTTCTTTACGGTTGATTTTATGAAACTTTTTTAATGTTGTTTCTTATTTATAACAAGATAAGGAACAAAAAAAGGAATCCAGCTTGAGGAACATGCCAACATTAAAAAAAAAAAATGGCCGCCATCGTGGATCTGGTCCTTTGTGTTTAATATTAATGCATAAAACCACTCCTAAATGTAATAAAACCGTACAGTTTTTTGCTGATAATTTAAGGAAGGTAAGTACTGCATTCTGACTGTGTAGTAATTTTCTGCCGCCATCTTGGATCCGCCATTTTGGATAAGGTAATTTTTTTTAAACGTAATCATAGTGATGTGGCACATCATTTCACACTGTTTTTTCACGCTGATTGCATTTTCGAAGTCCGTTTTTGAATATATTTATTCATTTTCGAGATATAATCAAAATCCCATTCTTTCCTGTACATTTCTTATGGACATTTATACTTTAATTAATATTCATAATTATTTTTCGCATAACTCCGGTTCTGGTCTCAATATGCAGTTCGTTGAAGTCATAATACACTGCAAGGGCTTCAATTTGAGCTGGTAATCATTAAAATTTGATTAATTATAGACGAGTTATAAAGCTCAATTCACCAGAAAACCTTTTTTTTTAATACAATTTAATTTAGTTAATTATTTATTTCTTGGGTTATGGCCAAGATACAGTGATCAATTTAGTATTAAATACATCACAAACATATTGGCTTTTATTTGAAATGCCTATAGTTAAAATCAGACAATTTTTAACTGAGTCATGATCTGTCGTTAAAGCATAAAATTTATTGAATTACAGATGTTGATATCGATAGAGCATTATGACTTACCCTTATGATTTTTACTATCTACAGCTCAAATGAAAGTTAATTTATGTATTAACTAGCTGTTGCCCGTCACGGCTTTGCCCGTGATTGAATTTATTTTATGTATAACTAGCTGTTGCCCGTCACGGCTTCGCCCGTGTTGAATTAGTTTGTAATCTCTTTTAAGACCTACAAAATAGTCTTCCTTAAGAATATTAAGATTAATACATTGAAATAGTGTGAGAGGGGCACATGTGAGCAAAGAGGAACGATCATGTCAAATATTAACCCCGTAGGCCATAGAGTAACTTTTAAGTCCAGTGGGGCGGAGCCCTAAAGGGTTTCAAAAACTATATTTCCAAAACCGTTTCTCGGTGACTTCCTATGAGCAAAGAGGAACATCCATGTCAAATATTAACCCCGTAGGTCATAGAGTAGTTTTTAAGTACAGTGGGGTGGAGCCCTAAAGGACTTCAAAAACTATTTTTTCAAAACAGTTTCTTAGTACTGTACCTTTGAGTAAAGAAGAATGTAAACTTAAAAATTTTAACCATGTTGGATCTATGGTAACTTAAAGGAACGTCTATGTCAATTTCTTACCCCGTAGGCCATAGAGTAATTTTTAAGTCCAATGGGGCGGAGCCCTAAATGAATTAAAAACCTATATTTCCAAAACAATTTCTTAGTGACTACCTATGAGCAAAGAGGAACATCCATGTCAAATTTCAACCCCGTAGGCTATCTAGTAGTCCTGATTGATTTAAGTCCTGATTGGCGGAGCCCTCAATTAGTTCAAAAACTATATATGCAAATCCGTTTCTTTGTACCTTTGAGTAAAGAGAAGTGTCCTCGTCAAATTTTAACCAGTAGGATTTATCTATGGTAACCTAAAGGTTCTGTGGGGCGGAGCCCTAAAGGAAATTCGCAAAATCGTTTCTTAGCGTATGCCCATGACCAAAGAGGAACATCAATGTCAAATTTAACCCAGTAGGCCATAGAGTAATTTTTAAAACCAGTGGGGTGAAGCCCTAAAGGACTTCAAAAACTATATTTTAAAAACAGTATTTGTTCAATTCATATATACAGTAATACATTAAACAAATCACACCCCATTAGTTTAATAATTTTCTACAATTATCATATCTTTTCAATATTTGTATTTTAATTCACATGCCATTGTTTATAACATTCTTTACTCTTGTTTTGAATATACCTCCATCTCATCTCTCTTTTCAAGGTTTTCAAGGTCTTTTCAAGCTTTTTAGTAGTTTACATCAGGTCCTTCAAGTATTTTTTATTGGTTCCCTTCCAGTATCTAGTATCTTAGTGAATAGCTATGAACAAAGACGACCGTCTATGCCAAAAATTAATCCTGTATTGTCTATAGTAATTTTGAGGTTATTTGGGGCAGAGCACTGAAGGAAATGTGTAGACCACTTTTTATTGAGCACCTATGACCAAAGAGATTACTCCAAATTCTGCCCCGCAGGCCCTATAGCTTATATATTCGATGTTTCTTTCAATTCGTATTGTAATTGGCCATAACTGTAACATTATATTGAAATTTCGAAGACATTTGGGGTGGAGCCTTGAGGGGATTTTTGTGAAAGCGTTCCTTATTGAGCCCCTATGAGCAAAGAGGAACTTCCATGCCAAAATTCAACCCTGTATGCCCCAAAAGTAATTTTGAAGTCCCGTGGGGCGAAGCCCTAAAGATGCTTTCAAAAGCAATTCTTAGTGAGCACCTATGGGCAAAGTGTGTCTTCCATTTCAAATTTCAACCCCTTAGGTCATCTGGATTTTCATATTCGTTGTTCCCTAGATTTATATTTCAAATTTTGCAAAACAGTTTCGTAGTGAGTACGTACATGAGCAAAGAGGAACGTCCATGTCAAATTTCATCATCATAGATCCTATAGTTTTTCATATTCGTTGTTTCCTAGATTCGAACTAAAAGTTAGCTATGAATAACATTAGATAGAAATTTTTAAGTCCTATGTGGCGGAGCCTTGATGGAATTTTTCAAAACAGTTTTTTAGTGAGCATTTTTTAACACAGAGGAACGTCCATGGCAAATTTCAACCCCCCATACCCTATGGTTATAATGATTCGATGATAATGAGTGAGTGGTATTTGACAAAGTAGATTAAACCTAACCTAACCAAAACTTGAACTAATAAACATTTTTACACCAGTTAAATTGTTTACAAAGATCAAAATATTGTCATATGGTTACGTCATCCTTTAAATATATCATTTCACTAACAGCTGATAGCTTTGAATCTTCAACACCAACAGCTAATTACATCAAATCTTTGAAGTCGTGTGGGGCGGAGCCCTGAAGGAATTTCGCAAAACCATTTCTTAGTGAGCACCTATGGACAAAGAGGAACTTCCATCCCAAATTTCAACCCTGTAGGTGATATAGTTTTGGAGATTCGTTGTTTCCTAGATTTTTATTTTAAGTGCTCCATAAGAATAACATTGTAACGAAATTTCAAAGTCTTGTGGGGCGGAGCCCTGCAGGAATTTCGCAAAACCGTTTCTTAGTGAGCATCAATGGGTCAAAAGGAACGTCTATACCAAATTTCAACCCTTCTGGCTGGCTAGTTTTGGAGATTCGTTGTTGCTTTGGTTTGTATTAAAAATCCCCCATAAGAATAACATTGTAACGAAATTTTCAAGTCGTCCGGGGCGGAGCCCTGACGGAATTTTGCAAAACCGTTTCTTAGTGAGCGTTTTTTAGCAAAGACGAACGTACATGCCAAGTTTTAACCATCTAGGCCTTATAGTTTTTTAGATACTCTGATACGTGAGTGAGTGGTATTTGACAAATATATAGTAGATAAAGTCTCTTTAAAGAGTAAGGAAATCTTCATCATTAAGAATTGTATTAAAACATTGAAGAAGTGTAAGCAGAGCATTGGATATTGCAAAACCTTTTCTTAGTAAGCACCTATGAGCAAAGAGGAACGAACATGTCAAATTTCAACCCCATAAGCCCTAATAGTAAATTTTAAGTCCTGTAGGTGGGAGGGCCCTAAAGGACTTCAAAAACCACATTTGCAAAACCGTTCCTTATTGAGTACAAATATGTAAAAAGGAATTTCAAATCAAGTTTCAACACCGTAGGTCCTTGAGTAATTTTGAAGTCCAGTGGGGCAGAGCTCTAAATGATTTAAAAAACTATTTTGCATAACCATTTCTAAGTGAGTTCATATGAGTAAAGGGAACCATCCACGTCAAAGTTGAACCCCGTAGGCTCTGTAGTAATTTTGAAGTCCAGTGGGGGCAGAGCCCTAAAAGGACTTCAAAACCTAAAGTATATTTTGAGTATATAAAGCGTTTTTGAGCAAAGAGGAACGTCCATGCCAAATTTTAACCCTCTATACCCTATGGTTATGGGGATACTCTGATACATGAGCAAGTGGTATTTGATAAATTGTAGATAAAGTTTACATTAATAAATAATAATAATTTTGACCCATGCATCAAAATTTTAGAGTTAGTTTCGACTGTTTATTGGTTTTTAGTTTGATACACAGTATCTAGAATATATATAGGCAAACGGTAGGTGACACCAACAGCTGATTGAAGAGGTCCTGCCGTACTGCCTGCCCCGTTGACGTCACAATGTTTACATTCACGCAAAAGTTCAATCAGCTCAACTAACCTCAACTGAGTTTTTAATGAACATTAAATTGGTTTATAGTAGTAGTTATAATTTCAATTAAACTGCTTCTTTTAGCAATTTAACACCTTAAATGTGGTATAGTTTTCAAATCATTGAAAACAATAAAATATAAGATATTTAAATCTTTAGGGGCAAAACATTATTCCTTGGATTAGAGCCACAATCTAGGCTATTGGTATTTTGCTATATTCATGGGAAGAAATTTAGTTCCGTTCTTTATTAATTTACACCTTTTCCTCCTAACTTTAATTTATAAAGGTAAAGGTACCTCTAGCATTTTTTCAGTTCTGAGGTTTAGACCGGCAGAGTTGGGCATAGCCAGCTAGCATAGACCAACCAAAATGAATGCTAGTTTGGAAAAAATTGCATTTAAAAATAAAACTCACCAAGGTTTTAGTTTATGTTAATATTCAAAATAGATTTTACTAATAAGAGTGGTTAGCATTAGATTTGTATAAGTCTACTTTATAGACAAGTAATTTACTCTTAGGAGATCATTTACATAAGATTTTAGAAGCACCTTAGAAGAGTGCTTAGTCTTCCCTGTAGGCCTATTTTGTTGTTTTTGGAAGTCATATTATAATTCATGTCTTTTCTTAAAATTAGCTTATAAGACTAGCCTTTTATTTCAACATTTCCCTAGCCTGACGGTTAGGGACAAGGACCTCGGCTCAAGAGGTCACAAGTTCGGTTTCCGGGATGTCCATTTTATGGGTTTGCACCGCTTTAAGTTAAAAGCATTAAATTCGCAATGCACATACCTCATTCAGTTAAAAAATTGAAAATTGAAATCATTGAAATAAAGGGTTAATATAAACTTAGGCTACCGTACCGCGATTCTATTTAAAAATATGAATAAAAATT